>SKCR01036978.1:0-137363 GCA_019454045.1 Zanthoxylum bungeanum | reverse complement strand
GTGGAAAATCTTTGCTTTGTGTTGTCCCAAAACTGCACCTACAGCAAAATTACTAGCATCGCATATTACTTCAAATGGAAGGTCCAGTCTGGTGCTACAATGATGGGGGCAGAAATAAGCTTTTATTTTAAGATCTCAAAAGCTTTCTGGCATTCTTTGGTGAAGTTGAAAGACACATCCTTCTCCAGAAGATTGCACAGAGGTTTAGCAATCTTAGAAAAGTCTTTGATAAATCTCCTGTAAAAACCTGCATGTCCGAGAAAGCTCCGAATCCATTTTACTGACGTCGGCGGATGTAGTTTTTCAATTGTTTCAATCTTTGCTTTGTCTACCTTGATTCCCTTTTGTGAGATCCGGTGTCCAAGAACAATGCCTTCCTGCACCATGAAGTGGCATTTCTCCCAGTTGAGTACCAGGTTGGTATCTTCACATCTTTGTAACACCTGTTCCAAATTTTGTAAGTAGTGGTCAAAAGAGTCTCCAAACACAGAGAAGTCATCCATGAAAACCTCCATACTCTGCTCCAGCATGTCTGAGAATATGGCCATTATACAACACTGAAATGTGGCAGGAGCATTACATAATCCAAATGGCATCCTACGGAAAGCAAAAGTACCATAGGGACATGTAAAGGTAGTTTCCTCCTGATCTTCTGGTGCGATGGCAATCTGATTGTACCCTGAATATCCATCCAGAAAACAATAGAACTCATGTCCCACCAGTCTGTCCAGCATCTGATCAATGAATGGCAGCGGAAAATGGTCATTCCGTGTTGCTTTGTTCAGCTTTCGATAGTCCATGCATACTCTCCATCTAGTCACCATTCTGGTTGGGATTAGCTTGTTCTTTTCATTGGTAACCACAATGATTACTCCTTTCTTCGGCACACACTGCATAAGACTCACCCAAGTACTATCTGAGATGGGGTAAATGATGTCAGCATCCAACCATTTGATGATTTCTTTCTTTACGACCTCCTTCATGATTGGATTGAGTCTTCATTGATGCTCCACTATGGGTTTGTACTCATCATTCATCAGAATCTTGTGCATGCAAAATGATGGACTAATGCCTCGAATGTCTGCTATAGTCCAGCCAATGGCTCTTTTGTGCTCTCGTAATACTCTCAGCAACTTTTCTTACTGCTCCAATGTTAGTGAAGAAGAAATAATAACATGTAATTCAGAAGAGTTTCCAAGAAATGCATACCTGAGTGGGCTCGGAAGTAACTTCAGCTCCAACTGTGGTGGTTCTTCAATCGAAGGCTTGATTTGATATTTCTTTGGCAGTTTTAGGCTTTCCACTTGTGGTGTCGCTTTGAATCGGAATGGTTTGTCAAGGTAGTTGATATATTCCAGGATTTCAGCATCTAGCTCGTTGTCAGTCATGTTGGTGACGCAAGCTTCAAGTTTGTCCGTGGGAGTTGTATCAGTATCCTGAACGATACTATCAACAACATCAATTCTGAAACATTCTTCTTCCTTTTCATCGCTCGGGAATTTCATGGCTTTGAAAACATTGAAGGTTACTTCTTGGTCTTGAACTTTCATGGTTAGTTCTCCTTTTTGTACATCATTCACAGTTCATCCTGTCGCCAAGAATGGTCTTCCAAGGATGATAGGTACATCTTTGTCTTCTTCCTTGTCAAGGATAATGAAATCTGCTGGAAGAATGAGTTTGTCGACTTTGACCAGCACATCTTCAACAACACCTCTTAGAAATGTGAGCGTTTGATCATCAAGTTATAATGAGACTGAGGTAGGCATTGCTTCTCCAATTTGCAGTTTCCTGTAAATAGAAAAAGGCATCAAATTAACACTTGCACCTAAGTCACATAAAACCTTACCGATATAGTGTTCTCCAATGGTGCATGTGACAGTGAAACTGCCAGGATCTTTCAACTTTGGGGGAAGTGTTGGATAATATGACCCATAGCGTCACTATTTGTACAGATCACGGTGTTGTTGTACAAATTAACTATGTGACAAGGAAATCGCACTCTCATCATTTGTGATTAGATCACCATATATGTATAAATGAAGAGAGGTCCATATGATTAGTTCCTGGATTGAGATGATATGAGACAGTATCAGTCCACGAAGGATTAATCATTAAATATCCATAGCCGGAGTATTATCGAGACAGGACATCGATAATGCTGAATAGGCTAGTATTGCACTTATGCGCGTTGTGAGGGCACACCGGCATAGTTCTCATATATTTAAGTATTGGATACTTATGCAAGTGCGATAGGAGGTCGTGTTTCACCGATGGTACGGGAAACAGCTTCACTCTGGATAGACCCATCGGAATCCCATTGGTATTATGACTATGTGTCTATGGGAGGCCGAAATCAAGGTAGGTGTGTATAGTCTTAACCTGAGACTTGCATCGCTAATACTTGCGATAATCGGTAGACTTTGGTCTTGGTGGTACAGGGCTTTAACCGGCTCTGCGTACACCGCTTCTGGGTTTATCAGAGAGTCGTAGTGTATTGGGTGTGATGTCGAGACGGAAGTATCACTTCAGTTATAGTGGAGATGATGTCACGTAGGATACGGTATTAGTGCTCTTAAGTGCTGGCCGGCCATCGAGATATTATGACAAGGTCATGTATATCCGATTATAGAGACTAGTTACCAGACATCCGACATGTGCTTCGGACGGGGCAGACACTTATCCAGCCCCAGCCCTAGCACGTGACTATCTGATACTGGGCCGATATACACAATACTACGGTATACTACGCTTGATACAGATCTATATATTCCTGTAAGAATATTTCTGGAGAATTGGGTAGGCATGGCGCTTTGCTAGAAGCCAACCTTGTCTTGTAAATCGGTATAAACGTAATACAATGTACTTACGTGTTCGGACAGTCCGACGACCGTATTTACTGCCAACATATCCGGAGATCTCATGGGTCACTTCCTGAAGATTCACCGATGATGTATAACTCGCACTTTAATTAATCTGGGATTAATTACAAGAGAGAGAAAATTAATCTGGGATTAATTGCGGAGATATTTTATTTAGGATAAAATATTAATTAAAGAGAGAGAACGATTAATTTGGAATTAATCGGTAAAATAATATATTCGATATATTATAAGAAATTGGATTTCGACGCGGAATTAAAATTAGATTTTAATTCGGGCGAACGAATTAATTTAGAATTAATTCGTTAGCGACGTGAATAGTGATTTCGCTAGGCGTAATCATTTAATTACGACGTGACGAAAATTCGTTAATTTGGAATTAGCGAACCCGAGCCCGAGAGTGATTGCGAGCGCATTCGCATTTCGAATTCGAGCGCGGCACGCAAGTCACATCAAGCGTCAAATCGTTAGTCACATCATGCGTCAAATCAATTGTCACTTTGAGTGATGTGACTTGACAACATGTCACTTTATTAAAGTGATGTGATGTGACTTAAAGTAAAAGTTGAAATGATGAAAAGCATTAATAGGCTTTTTGCTTTTTGACTTTTGTACTTGGTAAATGTAAATGCATTTTGGTATTTGATTTTATTTTTGGAAAATAAAATAAATATATAAGTTAAAAACCATTTACCTTTTCTCTCTCTCAATTCACGATCTCTTCCTCTCCCTCTCTTTTCTTCTCCCTCTCATTCACGGCTTAGAGCCATTTTCTTCTTCTTCTCATTTTTGGTCACTGCCGAATTTAAAGAGAAGCAAATGAGAGTGTTTTGTTGCAAAACATGAGTGCTAGCACACACTTGAGTTATATTATGGTGATAGGGAAACGAATTTGTGAGCTTGGAAAGCTTGAAGCTTGGAGCTTCAATGGAGTCTTGCATGGCCGAACATGGAGGAGGCAAACCAGTCCCCAACCGAGCAGTCCACTGCATGAGGAAGCTACTGCCGAGCTTGATGTGCATCAAAAACGCAACTTGTTCTTCATTTCATCAAAACCCATCAATGTGAGTATGAATTCCGCCTTACTCCTTTGTGTATTCAACTCGTTTTTATGCATGTTTGTGATCCTTGGGACTTGATTTAAACTCTACAATGGTATCTTGAGCTATTGGTTGCATAAAAATGAATTAGGGTTCTTGAGCTAAAATTGGGGCTTTTTGATTTAAGCATGATTTTGACAAATTGTTTGTTTAAGAATGCTTGTATATGATTAATTAGAGTTATATGTAATCAATTTGAAGAAAAATTGATTGGATTGATTTTCCCCAATTTGCTAATAGTTGGCCAAAACTTTAATTTGGGTAAACTCAATTTGAGCATCAAATGATTAAATTGTTTAGTATAGTATGCTTGAATGAGGTTGAATTGATGTTGTGCATAATCAATTTCATGAAATTTGGTTGGATCCATTTTTGCCCAAATTTTGGGCATGACAAATTTGGGTAAACTTGATTTTGAGCATGTTTAATGAAATTGGATGATTTAGAATGCTTAAATGTTGTTTAATTGATGATTGATTAGATCAATTTGATGAAAAGTGTTTGGAACAATTTTTCCCCAATTTGCTTGTGATGGCCGAATTTGGCAAGGCCATAATGTCTTGGTTTTTTGATTTTTTTGTTCATTGGATGACTTAGAAATCATTTGGGGATGTTGAATTTATGTTTGATTGGGTTCAATTGGATTGAATTTGATTTGGGCATTTTTTCCCCTTATGGCCGAGACTTTAGCATGTTTTAATTGGGTTTGATTTTGATTTAATTATGTTGGACATGATTAATTGATGATAAGCATGATTAATTGGACATATTTGATGTTTTGGAAACTTTGATTTGGGTAATTAATAATGCTATGCACTTTGTTTAATTGAATTGTAAAATTGGATTTTGTAATTTAATTAAAATGGGCCTTAAAATTGGATTTGGGCTTTTTAAGTTGTTATTGGGTTTATTGGACTTTGTTGTACAAAGTTGGTTTAGGCCAAAATTGGTTGGATCCAATTAGGCCCAAAACCGCTTCCAAAAGGCCCAAATGCGACTAATAAACCTTTAACGTTTAATTGGGCCTAATGGGCCTAAATTAATTTATGGGCTTATGGGGTAACTCCCGGATTGGACTTTGGTTGCGGGTTTGACCCGAGTTGACCAAAAGTCCATGCCTCAAGAAATTAATTAAAAGCCCATTGGACTTTAATTAAATTAATATTGGATATTAATCGGGCTTTGAGACTCGTAACGATTAAATTTGGAATTTAAGTCGTAAAGGTTTATTTTATAAAGTGTAATATTTAATTTGGAATTAAATAATGAATTAGAATTAAATGCGTATTAAATTGGATTTAATTATGTAATTTAATTTAATTAGTAGAAATCGTACTTTAAGTACTTGTTCGCAATACGAGTTTGACTCGAACAAAATCAAATCTTTGTTTGAACATTGGATGATCACTAATTATCAAGATTAATTAATTTGATTGATTGATTGATAACATGCTTGTATGAATACATGGTTGTGATGTTTGAATAATGTATATCGGATGGATATTAGAAGGGTGGGGCAATTTTAGAAATTGTTGTAATAAATTTGATTTATTAATTGGACCTGCGAGTCCAGCCTTATCTCCTATTTCTTTGTATTCTCTTCTCACCTATTCCCCTCAATGTAAATGAGGTTTCTTTAGAAGTGTAGTGTAACGGGTAGAAGAAATATTAGTGCTAGCGGGAGAGAGAAAGTGAGAGATCTGATCTAGGATCAATATGTAAAATATCCATCCGCATATCATTATTATTTTATTTCATACTCGCTTTATTATGTGTTTAGAATGCATGCTTAAGGGTGTATGATGATGAGACCTTAACAAAGATAATAAATTGGTAACCAATTTGCACGCGAAAAACCCTCGTTAAATATCAAGCGTTTATTTTCCTTCCATTGAGTGATTCTTACTCAAGATCCGAGATTGGCAGGGGTTGTTGGCCAAAGTCAAGCCCTTGTCCGTCAAAGATGTGTTTTAATCACGAGGCTTTGTTCCATATCGGTGTCGTGTCCAAGTTGTGGTTTGTTGGCCAAAGTCAAGACCACTTCTTGTCCATAGACATTGATTACGAAGCTTCCATGTCAATGGGTCCGTGCTTGACTGGGATCACTAGGTTTGTTGTGCCAAAGCCAAGGCCTAGTTGATTCAGAGGAAAAAGGTTAGGGTATACATTCGATGTATAGGCATATATAAGATATATGTTTGGGACTTGGATGTCCACCTACTGGATCTAGGAGTTGGATGAGATCCAATTGATCTTCGAGATCTACCTAGTTAATTATCATACAATTTGTTGGCCAAAGTCAAGATTGTGTGATATTTAACGGGATCCTAGCCCACTAGGAAACACGGTTTCCCGAGTACTCGACAGAGGGTTAGAGGCTTGACGAAAAATAGTGGGAGGCAAGAATTGAATTTGCAATACTCGTTCAATTACTCGCCATACGCGCTCATTTAAATTATTTCGTCATTAGATTAAATGTTAGTTAGACTAATATTTAAATTGTTGTTTTAATAAACAGTTGGACTGTATTATACTTGATTATATATAATTGGATTATATTAATCAATATATTTGAATTAATTAATTTCAGTTTACAGTTGATTTTATAATTGGATTATAGTAATCAATGTAATTGAGGTTAATTAATTTGGATTATATTTGATTATTAGTTGGACTATTATAATCATTATAATATATATAGTACCACTAATCGTTGATTAAATAGTTGGACTATTGTAATCAAGATAAAATTGAAAAGTTGGATATTTAAAATAAATCTGGGATTAAAATATTTTAAATGATTTAATTTTCAAATTGGGAATAAATAATAGGTTACTTTATTTAATAAAATAACTTATTATACCTTAAGCCCAAAATTAAGCAAAATAAGTAGAGCGTAAAATCTTTGGAAGATTTATGTGATGATGACTTTAATGCTTAATTTAATATACTTGTCATAAATCTAATTTTAGATTTAAGAAGTATTAAAATTGCAATTTATAATTCTTGGAGAATTAATTGACTATTCTAGAGGAGATAAAGTCAAAGTTTGCAATTGGGCATGTAGCACGAGGTGCAAATCGTTTCGATATTCTAAAAACCCAAGGCTTGGCCTAAGGTTTCTGAAATATTGAAAAAAGATAATAGACATATCCCAAAGTGACTACCATTTGGATATGGCAGATACGAAGGAATTAAAGAAAGGGCAAGGCTCTTACTTTGAAAATGTTTGTCTTAGTTATGTTCACAGCTAGTATTGAAATTAGATTTTAAATACTTAGTGTGGTACATAAAATATATGTATTGATGTTCAGAATCTGCTTTGAGCAGGATACTGACTTCAAGCTGAGATTGCTCTGCGAATCGGAAACGGGACGAAAGTCGCTGTTTCGACCGTAATACCTAAGTTTAGGAACTACCCTTCGGGTGTGTACTTAAATTAGGAACTGTTATAATGTAACTAGTTTGACTAGAGACATTATCTCTATATCAGTGTTTAACCGTTGCGGATAAACCTTTATATTATAGAACACTAAGTGTTTTATTATATAAAGATGATACTGAGATAAATACATTAGATGTAAATAACAGAATTTATATTTTGAATATAAATAAAATCTCAAACATATAAAATGACAAATAAATAGCTCAAATTGATTTGATCAATAGACTTATTTGTGGCATTGTTGTCTAGGACACAATTTAACGAGACTCGTATATCCACACTTTTGAAGAGTGGGTACTAGGACTGATTTGACTATTCAAATAAAGTCTACGAATCTAGTTTGTTAGGTAAAGTACCTAAAACACTGTTTACTTGGTAATAGTGTAAGAGCCACCGATCTGTTAGCCCTATTCATGGTGAAGTTAGTGGGCCCATATCTAGCTAGGCTAGATGTGAACATGAATATTTCGTGACCTTAACGGATGTGGCGTCACGTTATGGTTATGTGTTTCTTTTGAAGAACACATATCAGAAACTTTTAGAGTTTCGACACGAAATAGACAAACAGATCGGCTATAGTATTATACCGTCACGGTAAGACCGTAATGGAAAATACTTAAGCAATAAGTTTCTTATATACTTGAAAGAGTATAGTATTCTTTCAAATGAGGACTCCTCACGGAACACGTCAAAGTGACGGTGTTTCCGAACGGATTAACCGAATCATGTTAGACATGATAAGGCTAATCATGAGTCGCTCTGAGCTACTATTTCCTTCAACGGATAAGTTTTAACAGTGCAATAACTTATTTAGAATAAGGTTCCATAATAATCTGTTTGACAGATTACATATTAGATATGAACGGGAAAGAAACCGGGTTTCTCATTCCTGATAATTTGGGTATGCCAGGCATAACGTTTGGATGATACCAAACTAAGGACCTAAATTGGATAAGTGCCAATATGTTATCCTAAGGGAAACCATAAGTATAGTACTTATACATCTCACAAGAGAACAATTAGATTGTTGCTCACCATGCAGTTTTCCTGAGAGGAATACAGACATGCAGTGGTAAGTGGGAGGATAGTAAAACTCGATGAAAATCGGAGTAATACTATTCAAGGCACCTATTCCTAATGGAACATAAATAGTTCATCAATGATGAATCTATACCATTAATCTTCAAATACACAAGAACTTCGTAGATCAGATAGAGTCAGAAAACAACCTAGGGTATGAGTTTCTGATCTAACCTCATAAAGATGTCAATCTTATGAAGGTATATCCACCAACTACGTTTTGAGGAAGTGATAAGCTATCGACTCCCTATTATGGCAAAGTGCCATGAATCCGAAATGGATTCCATGTATAACAACTAGTTTGGATACTAGTTGTTGTACACAAGGCATTGTGCCTATTGGTACATTAAATGTCTTCAAGGAAGACATACATGGAAGGCAACATACCAACGTACTAAGCTAGGCTTGTAAAAGGTAGAGTTATCAACATTGTGTTGATTCGACGAAACCTTTTACCTGTTGCCATTGTAAATCCATTTGGATAATGCTTGCTAAAGCTGTGTATTTCATTTATGAAATATGACAGCTTAACGGAAAATCGCTTTCCTGAAAAGGAAACCTTTCGGAGGATGTTTATAACATCCTGTCGGTTTTATCGTACCATAACAAGCAAACAAGGTTTGCAGGTTATTCGATCCATGTTTGGATTGAAGCAAGCATAGGTTCTAAGAATTATCGTTTTGATGTAATCATAATGGAGTATGATTTAATTCAAAACGAAATGATTCTTGTGTATATAAAAGGGTTAGTGGGAGTGCACTGACATGAATGTCATATAAAATAATGATAATATGTCATTTCTTGGAAATGAAATTCCCATAAAGCAATCGGTGAAAGCTTGGCTTTCATAAGAAATTCTCCGTAGAATTCTGGGGAGTAACAACCTTTATTCAAGGAATAAAGATCTACTGGGATAGATTTGGAGTTGTTAACACTCTCTGGGAAATTGTACATTTAAAATGTACTTGATATGGTGTCTCATGCGCTTTGAGCATATGGAGTCACAATCAGGACAATCCAAGTGATAGTCATTGGATTGAAGTTAAGGACATCTATTAGTATCTTAGAGAACTAAAGATGCTGTCTTAAATTATGGAGTAGGAGAACTTGAAGTGACTAGGATCACTGCTGCAAGTTTCCAAACCGGTAAATACTGCGGTACTATAAAGTTTGAATAACGGGACAGTAAGCTGGAAATATTCCGAGCAAGATAACTGTTACCGAATTAACAACAAATGCGGATTATTGCTGCAGCTGAGGCAGCAATAGAAGCCATTTGGATCGATAATAAATCTAATTAGATTAGATATAGTTTTTTTAGCAGCTGAGCTAGGCGTCAGCACAGGCTAAGGAATTAAAGGTCTCATCGACGATCCAGATATATACTTCTATATTTATCTGATTCGTTCGGATCATACATCGTGGCGATGTGATGATCGTATAAATCGCGTCAAAAGATAATTACGCAAATCCGCTGACGAAACCCTTTCCTCAGCAATTTGAGCGAACCGTACATAGTTCGGGTGTTAGACACTCGAGTGACTGGCTATGTGCCAAGTGGGAGATTGTTGGATAATATGACCCATAGCGTCACTATTTGTACAGATCACGGTGTTGTTGTACAAATTAACTATGTGACAAGGAAATTGCACTCTCATCATTTGTGATTAGATCACCATATATGTATAAATGAAGAGAGGTCCATATGATTAGTTCCTGGATTGAGATGATATGAGACAGTATCAGTCCACGAAGGATTAATCATTAAATATCCCTAGCCGGAGTATTATCGAGACAGGACATCGATAACGCGGAATAGGCTAGTATTGCACTTGTGCGCGTTGTGAGGGCACACCGGCATAGTTCTCATATATTTAAGTATTGGATACTTATGCAAGTGCGATAAGAGGTCGTGTTTCACCGATGGTACGGGAAACAGCTTCGCTCTGGATAGACCCCTTGGAATCCCATTGGTATTATGACTATGTGTCTATGGGAGGCCGAAATCAAGGTAGGTGTGTATAGTCTTAACCTGAGACTTGCATCGCTAATACTTGCGATAATCGGTAGACTTTGGTCTTGGTGGTACAGGGCTTTAACGGCTCTGCGTACACCGCTTCTGGGTTTATCAGAGAGTCGTAGTGTATTGGGTGTGATGTCGAGATGGAAGTATCACTTCAGTTATAGTGGAGATGATGTCACGCAGGATACGGTATTAGTGCTCTTAAGTGCTGGCCGGCCATCGAGATATTATGACAAGGTCATGTATATCCGATTATAGAGACTAGTTACCAGACATCCGACATGTGCTTCGGACGGGGCAGACACTTATCCAGCCCCAGCCCTAGCACGTGACTATCCGATACTGGGCCGATATACACAATACTACGGTATACTACGCTTGATACAGATCTATATATTCCTGTAAGAATATTTCTGGAGAATTGGGTAGGCATGGCGCTTTGCTAGAAGCCAACCTTGTCTTGTAAATCGGTATAAACGTAATACAATGTACTTACGTGTTCGGACAGTCCGACGACCGTATTTACTGCCAACATATCCGGAGATCTCATGGGTCACTTCCTGAAGATTCACCGATGATGTATAACTCGCACTTTAATTAATCTGGGATTAATTACAAGAGAGAGAAAATTAATCTGGGATTAATTGCGGAGATATTTTATCTAGGATAAAATATTAATTAAAGAGAGAGAACGATTAATTTGGAATTAATCGGTAAAATAATATATTCGATATATTATAAGAAATTGGATTTCGACGCGGAATTAAAATTAGATTTTAATTCGGGCGAACGAATTAATTTAGAATTAATTCGTTAGCGACGTGAATAGTGATTTCGCTAGGCGTAATCATTTAATTACGACGTGACGAAAATTCGTTAATTTGGAATTAGCGAACCCGAGCCCGAGAGTGATTGCGAGCGCATTCGCATTTCGAATTCGAGCGCGGCACGCAAGTCACATCAAGCGTCAAATCGTTAGTCACATCATGCGTCAAATCAATTGTCACTTTGAGTGATGTGACTTGACAACATGTCACTTTATTAAAGTGATGTGATGTGACTTAAAGTAAAAGTTGAAATGATGAAAAGCATTAATAGGCTTTTTGCTTTTTGACTTTTGTACTTGGTAAATGTAAATGCATTTTGGTATTTGATTTTATTTTTGGAAAATAAAATAAATATATAAGTTAAAAACCATTTACCTTTTCTCTCTCTCAATTCACGATCTCTTCCTCTCCCTCTCTTTTCTTCTCCCTCTCATTCACGGCTTAGAGCCATTTTCTTCTTCTTCTCATTTTGGTCACTGCCGAATTTAAAGAGAAGCAAATGAGAGTGTTTTGTTGCAAAACATGAGTGCTAGCACACACTTGAGTTATATTATGGTGATAGGGAAACGAATTTGTGAGCTTGGAAAGCTTGAAGCTTGGAGCTTCAATGGAGTCTTGCATGGCCGAACATGGAGGAGGCAAACCAGTCCCCAACCGAGCAGTCCACTGCATGAGGAAGCTACTGCCGAGCTTGATGTGCATCAAAAACGCAACTTGTTCTTCATTTCATCAAAACCCATCAATGTGAGTATGAATTCCGCCTTACTCCTTTGTGTATTCAACTCGTTTTTATGCATGTTTGTGATCCTTGGGACTTGATTTAAACTCTACAGGAAGTTTCCTCTGAATGATGGCATTGCATTCTTCCGTCAATACTACTGTCTTGTAATCTCCCAATCTCCATTTTCGTGAAAGAATGTCTTTCATGAATTTTACATAGCTGGGCATTTCTTCCAAGGCTTCTGCAAATGGAATGTTGATGTGAAGCTTTTTGAATACCTCCAGGAATCGAGCAAACTGCTTGTCCAGTTTTTTTTTTCTGAAGTCGCTGTGGAAAAGGTGGAGGTGGAGTGATATGATCTTTTTCTTTTTCCTTTGCTTCTTTTTCCTCCATATGTGGCACTGCATCTTTTGAAACTTCCTCAATTGTTGCCTTGATTCCAACATCTTTGTTGATTTCAGTACCGCTTTTCAAGGTGATGGCTTGACATTGCTCCTTCCCTCGGTTCATTGGATTTGGTTCTGTGTTGCTGGGAAGATTACCTGGCGGTCTGTAACTCTGAGCATTGGCCAGTTGTCCCATTTGATTCTCCAGTGCATTGATAGAGGCTGAATGGCTTTGATTCAATGCTACTTGATTTTGAACCATAGTTGCTAAAGCATCATATTTTGCTTCTTGCTTCTTCAACTGGCCCATCACTTCTGTTATTCCTGGTTCTTTTTCATGCTCCTGGCTTTTATTTGGTTGTTGGAATCCAGGTGGTGGGTAGTTTTTTTGCCCTGAATTGTTGCTCCATACGAAATTAGGGTGATTCCTCCACCCTGGGTTATAGGTGTTGGAATATGGATTGTTCCCCTGTTTGTTGAAATTGTTGACATAGTTCACTGTCTCTTCTTGTTGATTGTAAGATTCTGACTCAGGTACTCCTCCAAATGGTGAACTTGTGGATCCACCATTAACTTTCATGTTAAGAGTTTCCAGATTTTTGCAAATCACATCCAACTTGGAATTCAGTGTTGTGTTGGCTCCAACTTCATAAATTCCCGCAATTCTTTGGATCATGCTCATTTCTGTTGGCCATAAAGAATTGTTGTTGGCCATTTCTTCAATTAAGTCCCAGGCCTGATCTTTTCCTTTTGCCATCAAAGCTCCTCCAGCAGCAACATCAATTGTGGTTCTCATTATTCCAGAAAGTCCATTGTAGAAGGTTTGGACTTGTAGCCACTTTGCGATCTCATGATGAGGGCATTTCCAGAGTAAATCTTTGAATCTTTCCCAAGCTTCGCAAATGGATTCTGAATCTTGTTGCATGAAGGATGTGATGTCATTCCTCAACTTTGCAGTTCTGGCTGGTGGAAAGTACTTTGCAAAGAATTTGGTGGCTAGAGTATTCCAAGTTGTGATGGAACCTGCTTGTAACGAATGTAGCCAAGCTTTAGCTTTGTCTTTCAGGGAATATGGAAAAACCCGCAGTCTCATTGCTTCTTCAGCTGTTCGGTTGTAATTGAAAGTACCGCAAACTTCCAGGAAGTTGCTGATGTGGGATTTAGGATCTTCAGTTGCATTTCCCTCAAACTTTACTGACTGCTGAATTATCCGGATGTATATTTTGATGTCACCCGCATTTGCTGGTAAGGGAGGAAGTACAATACAAGAAATGAGTCCGTCAACCACCGGAATGGTTCTGTCTCGAATGGGAATCGATGGTGCAATGTTCAAAGGTTCATGTTCCATGTTAATGATTGCTTCTTGGCCTTCTCGCCTTTCCCTTCTCAACTGTCTGATGGTTCTTTCAATTTATGGGTCAAGCGGTCGGAGTTCAAAGCTTCTAGTTCGTCTCATGTAGTTTCTGAGAACCTGAAACACAGGAAAATAAAAACAATAAGTAAAAAGAAATTAGATACAAGTAACGTATCTAACCCCAAAACTAATAGTGAAAGATAAATAAGTCCCCGGCAACGGTTCCAAAAACTTGACCGGTGCAATCACACACGTATAACGCAAGCGCACGTATCGTTCAAGTAGTATAAAAAGTATCGATCCCTCGATGACTTAATACCTAATCTATTAATTTTATGAGGTCAAATGATTACTAGTATCTAACAGGTTGATTGATTGATTTGAAATGGTGAAGATTTTGAATTTAAAAACAAGTAAATAAAATTGCACGAAAGTTGGTTTAAGAAAATTCAATATTAGAAAACTATCTAGGGTTGTGAATCTTTCTAATATCTTTTAAAAGATGAAGTGGTTATTTCATGTTTGTGTAATAAATCGGTTTACTAACCTGAAACACTAAATTATGCGAAAGCCTCTATAGATGGTCTGACGCAAATACCAAGTATAACCCAATTGAACCATATGTCTATGTCAACCAAATTATTTGGATTCATTAAGTTTAAGTTCCAATTATGGCTACCCCCCGCCCGACAGGTATATGTCTATCCTGTAAGGAAATCTATTAAAGGGTTATCTATCATCAAGGAAGATCGTGGGCTATTAAGTCTAAGGCTGAAACCTAAAATTCCTTTGTCATGTTTATTTTAGATTTACCAGATCAATCTTATTGGTGGCCAATTAACAAGACGCATTAAGCTTAAGACTTAATAAGTAAACTTTTAAATTACCCCAAACTATAAAATAACCCCTTATAAACCGGTGATATTAGAAGTCATCACAACCCCATATAACTAATTTAGTTACGACACATAACTAGGGCTAGTAAAAACTTAAAAATAAAAGACATAAAGTAAAAATGATGAAAGGTAATTGCGGTAAAGTAAAAGCTGAAAAGTAAATTACAATAAAATAAAATGCTAAGGTAAAAGGATCAACTTTTACTATTTACTATTTAGATATCTCCCTTACTATAATATATTAACTTGTGATTATTTTACCAACCAGCCATATAGGCGGTAACCTGATTAAGCAAATTAAGTCCAACCAGCCATAAAAACGGAACCGAAATAAACCTGCCATATAAGCGGTAAGAAAATTTAATTACCAACCGACCAATCTGGCGGTATCCTTGCTTAGTCAGGTTTAAACCAGTTTAAAATGAATTACCAACCGACCAATATAGCGGTATCCTCATTAAGTCAAATTTTAGATAGTGAATATATTATATTTAAGGGAGATTAATCTAAATAGCAATAGTAAAAGAATTACCTTTCACCCTAACAGGGGGAAGTTACCTCCTCATGGTTGAATAGTAAAAACTGTAAAAGTAAAGAAAGTAAATTACTATTATTACAGAACGTAATTAAAATTAATTACAAAATTGAAATTTAAAAGAAACTAGATAGAAAACTCCCTATTTACATCAGAGAATTCAGAGAGAAAGGTACATCTAAAACTGAAATTTCGAGCTCTATTTATAGGCGTCTATAAGTGCCACACGTCGCGACGCGCACGTTTCTTCTTGCGTCGCGACGCATTGACGTGGCAAGCTCTGATTCGTCCATTTTAGATTCTTATCTGACACATGGAAATTCAAATAAATGAGTCAATAATTGAGCTGATATGGCGTTGACGTGGCGATGACGTAGCACTGACGTGGCGAAAGTGATTGTCGGCACCATAGAATTGCGACACGTGGCACGCTGTGATTGGCTGATGATGACGTGGCTGACACGTGGCAGGTCGACTCGGTCTTCTGCTGACGTGGATGATGACATGGCTGACACGTGGGATGACACATGTCGACACATGGCGATGGCGATTGTCGGCACCATAGGATGATGACACGTGGCACGGCGCATGTTAGCAGATCGGCTGTGATGGTGACACGTGGCACGGCGCACGTTAGCAAAGTCAAACTTCTCATATTCTGACATGTGTCCCCGGCGCACGTTAGCATAGTGCGGCACACGTTAGGCATCACGACGCAGCCTGCGCGTCGCGACGCGTCAAATGACCAAAATGCCATTTTGTGTTCTTTTTCACTGTTTTAGCCCCAAATCACCTCCAGAATGTCCTGAAACTTTATTTATCTACAAAATAACACAAAACACATCAAAATATTCACAAAACTCAAGAAACTATTCAAAATATTAGGTCAAATTAGTGGGAAATAGTGATACATTTACCACTCATCAAATTCACATATCTGAAAATCACACTTTTAGAAGCCGTGTGCTCTGGCCGAGACTTAATTCCCGTGTATGATATTTCTGCATAGGATCTCAAACTTAAGTACTTGAACCAACAGATTCCATTTCGATGATCACTTGTCCTCATACAATAAGAACTCATTGCCAGTAAACTTCTTTCACCAGGAGTGATGAGCCTGGTGCTATATACATAAGTGAACGATATGCCTCAATGTAGACGAAAGCCATGGCATCTTAGGTCAAAGGACTAGTGGTACACTAGTATAGTTGTGCAGTAAATCATTGACTGAGGGTAATCGTCCATGTGATTGATCACCTTTGGTCACGTTCAGTAACATGTTTCTCAAATGCATTATCCATGTTCATTCTCTTGTGACGTGAGACTTGTCACCCAAATATCAATATCATTTATGACAACATAAAAAAAATATGCCAGTTATGTGATATGACCATCCTTGATGACATTACCTCATCCGGGAATAGATTTGGATATATTTAAATAAAAAATTTATACTCATATCTAAAACCTATTGTAGATAGATTCTCGACACGTAATACATCATGTGATCGTATTTTGCATAAACTTTGTGATAACAACTGAATATATGCAAAATATTTTAAGATTTCCATGATATTAATCGTAAACTAATTTACAACTAATAATAAGATTATATTTGCATATGGATAATACCCATGAACCGTATGCCATGATTGATTCTAGGGCATATCCCCAATAAACTCCCATTTGTACTTGAGCTAATTTTTCAGTACCAGGTACCCATCTTCGAAAGATGGTGATTTAGTTGCTGTTGTGTCACATGCTAAGATAATGGGTTCGTAAAATTTTCGCTACGGAGTAAAAAACATGATTGGTAGTTTTATCTTTTATAAACAAATTGATCTTAATAATACTTAAGTAGAATATTCATTAGATTTCCGGTGAGACCTAGGTTCATATAGCTCCAGTGTTATCACAACATAAATTTACTGAAATGATAATGGAAGAAACATTTTATGTTCAATTACCAATATACAATACCATAAAGCCTATTTTGAGGTTATGAAACATCAATATATTAAACTTACGTAATAGAGACAGTTGCAGTAGTCAACGTGGATCTCTTCCAACAAACAACTTCTCCATTACCGATGGAAAATAAATACGGATGTAGACATTCTATCATCCATATTTGACTCTTAGGTAAAATCAGTGCAACCCTCAATTTGACTCTCTCATAAGTAAAAAATAAATCTTTAGTTCTTCTTAAGTATGTAAGAATTCTTTTTGAACTCTTTCGAGGATTTGTCTAATATATGCTCATAAATTTCACAACATTGGTTATATCAGATCTCATTCATAGAATTGCATACATGAAATTACTTATGGCTAGAGCATAAATAATCCTCCATATGTGCGCATGATCGACTTCAGTCTAGGGTCCCATCTATGTCAGAGAGATGAACACCATGTCTATAAGGAAAATTACTTTCCTTTAAAGTCATCCATACTGAATCTCTTCAGTACAATTTCTTTGTACAAATTTCTGGGAAAGCACATTAGACAGCCACAATTTTATCTCATTTAACATGCTCACATTAATTCCCATAATAATTATATCATATATATACTATACAATGAATTGAATGACATTGTTAATTTCCTTATCATAGACCCATGGTTCATCAATATTTATGATGCAGTCAAATAATTTGACCATATCATCGAATTGTATATTCTATTTTCTAGAAGCTTGTTTTAATCCAAATATGAATCTATCCAGTTTACTATCTTTGTGACTATATGAAACAAGCCATATAGGTTGTTTCATGTATATAGTATTCTCAAATAAATATTGAGGAAGGATTTCAAAACATCTATTTGTAATATCTAACAGTCATAATAAACTTCTATAGCAAATATGATCCAAATAGGCCGTTAGGGACAATTCCCTCAAGTGGATCAACATGTGATCACCTAATTAGTCTATTTTGGATTTTATGGCTCAAAGCTATCTTCCAGAATTGATATCCAATATCATCTCATCATAGGTTCTATGATCATCATTCTGCAACATTTATTTTATCTTGAATGATTCGAAATCATTGTTTAGATGGAAATAAGTATTTATATGGAATATTTTGTATCCTAGAGAATCTACGAAGAGATTGGTTTACAGAAGGCTGAAGATCAGATCAAACAAGTTAATCTGTATGAACAGATTCATCTATATCAATAGGCTAATCCATCTTATGTTTGATCAAAATCAAACATTCCAAACTTACATCCAGCTCATCGGGTTAAACAATTTTAACAAAAAACTGGACAATCACAACATTTCAAATGATTGAAGCTTTGAACATTTCCCATACCATATCTAATATGAAGTCTTAGGAATCACTTTGTATGAAGTCCTGTTCAAGTATATATTGCGATATTGAGAGTATATGAGTAAGTTTACGAAGCTAATCTTGAATCATACCATATCAAGTAAAGTATAATTTCTCCTTTTTTGATACACCATTACTTTAATATATATATGAAAGAGTGAGTTTGAGAAAGTATAATGTTAATCATAATGTAATTTTGAAACTTAGAACTCAAATATAATTCACCACAATCAGATCATAGTGATTTAATATTCTTTCCCGTTTGTTTCTCTACTATAGCTATGAATTGTTTGAACATTTCAAATGATTCAGATTTATACTTCTATAAGTACACATAACCATACAGTGAACCATCTTCAGTATAGGTTATGAAGTGTGAGAAACTTTATCCAACAATTTCATCAAATGGTCCACATACAGTTATGTGGATCAATTCAAGGATTTTATTGGCTCATTTCCTTTAACAATCAAAGTTGGTCATCTTATATTGGAAACACGATTCACAAGTTGGGTAAGGTTCAAAACCTAATGAACCTAAAGTCTATCCGTACCCATCTTTATAATATATTTTTTCTCCAATATGACCTAATCTATGATCCAAATAAGTTTTTGAATTGAATTTCTAAATCAATCTTATTAGCAGTATCTGTCATGTTCATGTCTAGGACATATAAGCAATTTATATTTAGACTTGTGCTAATCTATTCATTTCACAAATGAATAAAAATATTTTTATCTATCAAATATGAAAGTGTAATAAAATTTACATATTCGATTGATAGACAAAATATTTTTATCGATTGTATCAATATACAATACTTTGTACAAAATAAAAGTATGGCCCAAAGGCCATACAAGTCTTATAGTCCTTTAATGTACATCAACTACCCTTGCTACGTTAGGTATCTTTTTAAGGTATAGAACCATCATTGAGTAACTAATTACAATGAAGGTTTTGTAATAAAATACTATATGTATAAAGGACATGAAATAACATTTAATTTAGTTCTTTAATATGACAAGAAATCATACATTATGCTTTCTTTTTATCTCAAGCTCTCAAGGCATAAAAGGACAGTTCCTCATCCATTGATTGAGCTTCTTGCAAAAATGACATTCTGTTTTTTGCATGATATTTGACTCCCTCTTTTGGATTTTGTTATTGTCATTTTGATTTCTCTAAGAGATACCTTATTTAGGCTAAAATTCGAAGGATTTCTTGCCTTTGATATCTTACTAGAAGACGATGTGGCAAAGACTATCTCATTATTTTTTCTTTTTAAGTTCTATTTTAAAAGGATACAATATCCTCTAACAATTCAGAGAAAATGTGTTCATGTTTCAGTCAAACTAAAAATTGGTTAGGAGGTGTTTCAAAAACTTTAAGGGAAAAAATTTCAGAAAGGACAATGGGTGCAAGCCCATCAAGGACTCAACAAATTATTTGATAGTTCAGGACTATTCTGAAATAAACTAAATGCTTAGCTTTTCTCAAATAAATGAGAAGTGAATGAAAAACATCAAACTATTATAGAAGCAAAGTATGATTTACCGTTATGCCTATGACGTCGACGACCACTACACTCTTGGGCTCATAGCCCGTATAAAGTATAAATAATCCCACAAGAAGACTAACTGGAGAATAAGGGAGTTGCCACCCGGTATGAGACACTGAGAATGATTTAAGGCCACACTAAACCCCTCACAAGGTCAGACCTTAAACCCGTTTGGGTTCGGAACGGTCCCTTACTGATGTCAGTATAATATTACTCCTAAGTAAGGTATCTCCACATCTTATAATGTAATCACATGCAATTAATATTTATAAAAAAGTATACAAATCGAATACATGATAAAGTAATATGCAATAAATAAATAAAGTTCAAGTGTGCAAATAAATAATTACAATAAGAATAATAAAATAAATTGAAACATGTCTCAAGTGGGCCTGACCTTGGAGAGGCCTGGCCGGACATAATATATGGTCAAATATAGTTGTTCATGTTCGACCATTTCGTTAAGTCAGGCCGGACATTCTACGTAGTTCAGAAACACAAAAATATACATATGTAATAACAGATACATTAAACATGCATTTTAGATGTATTCATAATGAAATGACCATCTCCCACTGGCACATGGAGTTGTATAATGAATGCGAACCATATTACCGTTAATTCCGAATCGGCTATGGAACTTACGTGTGAGTTTTCATCCTATATACCACTGGATCATACGGTCGGATATCGTACATGTCAGACCAGTCATATAACAAGTCTGGCCGGACATCGTTCATGGAACACGCATTAAGTAGAGCACAACATGTATATTATTTTGGATAGTAAAGTAAACACATGCATATAACATATTAAAACACCTTAACGAAATATTTAAACATGCATAATCTAATGCCAATGAGTAACGTAAAAACTAATTAAGCATGCAATTAACTAGATAAAGTAGTAGACACAACTTGAGATGCTCATGGGTGGCCGGATATATGTGCATGTCTGGCCGAACGTGAGCTACATGAACTGGTGGTATGCATAGTAGTAGGTTGGGTTTCCTTATTTAGTCATCAATTTCTATTGTGGATATAACGACTTCAAGAGACACTACCTTGTTAGTGCTTCTAATACTTGGTCTAACGGTTTTCCCATGTCGGAGAAGTGTTACTTCTGGACAGTGTTCACTTCTAATGCCCCATTTCCCGAGCCTTATATATTATTCTTCTTATATTGCCCTTATCTATAGATCTTCTTGCTATATGTCTCTTCTTCTTACAAGTTCATGACAGTCTCTTTCAGTTGTCGAAAGTTGGATATCATGAAGGTCATTCTCCTCACTTTATTGTATATGGAGGGCTTGGTACCCTTGATGATCATCTTAATTTGGTCATTCTCCGAGGACCGTGTCTGTATTTTCAAAAACTGGCTCCTCCAACTGTCCACAAACTCGTTAAAGTTTTCTTTGAGCTTATGTTTCATATTTTCTAAATCCCAAAGTGATAGATCTAGTTTTAGTTCTGTAACATATTGGTTAAGGAAAAGCTCCACTAGTGTTTTCCAGTCATTTTTAATATTTCTTTCCATGCTATGGTACCATACCCCTAGTGCTCCTTTGAGTGACATGCCAAACATGTTTAGAACTTGGTGCTCAGATAGGCCAGTAGCACTCATTATAAACACATATTGACGAAGGTGTATCTTGGAGTCTCCGTTGCCATTAAACTTGGTCATATCTGGCATTTTAAACTTAGAAGGCTGCTATTCCTCGAAGGCCATGACACTATAATCTAAGAGGTTTTCATGTTTACCCTTCATATTTTGGGTAACTGACTCAATCTACACCTTCAACTTCTGAAGCTCAGCCTTAGTTTAAGATTTGGCCATCTTGCCTGCTGCATATTCAGCCATGTCATTATCAAAAGCAGAGATTTCTTCGACTGTTTTATTTTCTGGCCCATCATGCCTCCTCTCACTAGTTTCGGCCCCCGCTCTTTGAGGTTCCGTTTGCATTATTATTAGGTTAACAATAGCATTGGCCAGGGTTTGTAGATTTTCTACCATTTTGTGCACGGTGTTTTCCAACTGGTCTACTAGGGAACTGTCGCTGCTAGCCATTTCTGAGTCTGTCAGCTGTCTCTTGACAAATATACCCTGCTCTCTAACCCGATGGACCACTATGATGGCTACATCATAAAGTGTTAGCATGATGTATGTATGCATGCAATGCATGCGATGCATTAAATGCATGGTGTGCTCAAACATAAGCTTATTCCCTTATTTCTCCCACTCACATGTTAAGTCTCATATTTTCTGTATGTATGGCTTAGCTAATGCACCAACGAGGGGTACATAAGTTTGTTCTCATTTATGCTACAAAGGGCAAACCTTAGCTACCTTGGTTTTATTCTATAATTAAAAGACAAAGGCTGACCATTTACATAAATGACTAAGCCTACTATGAGGATCGTGCTATTGTCAGAAAATGACGGATTGGACCCTTAGTAATCTCGATTATTTTAGGATTGGCGTAAGATATTTTGAGATATCTGTTAGGGTTGGTGCTCTGAGAGCCAATCCGAATCGTATTTATGTCCGATTCATGAATACGAGCAATACATTTTTCCATAATATTACTAATTTAAATAGTAGCACCTCTTGTCTTCTATATACGTATTCGATCTAATTTCGATTAGATTGAAACTAAATATGGTTTAGTGATATGTATATGTTTTAGATAAGACCCCAGAATTTACAATATAGTGCGCAGTTACAACATAGCTTTTAATTGACATGGGAAGTGTCACTATAAGTTGTATATCCTCAAATTAAGTTCTTGGTTAAGATTTACTAACACGGGTCGGTTTGTAAAATCCGCTGAGACCAGTACATGTCGTATATCGGACTTGGTCCGATGGTTTATCCCAACGAACCATGAGTCTTGGGAGACTCGTATAGACGTGTAGGTGTTTATTTGATAAACACTGAAAGACTCACCGAAGATTTCCTAATAAATGGTACACCAACGTCAATAAGAATCTTCTCGGGTTGAGTAGCATAGTGATTCTTTGACTTGAGATACCACTGTGGATATATGAGTTATCCTCCACACTTAGATGACAGTCACATCACCGATCTATTTAGATCAGACCTCCGCCTGTTCGTTGGGTGTGGACTCATGCTCATGATATCCTGTGAGTATCAAGAAATGATCCGTCAGTTCTGTGTACAGAGCATAGGCAGTCCATTTGTGATTAACAATCTCTTAAATCTATGGCCATAGTATACTTCGAAAGTGAGTTCCGAATGTTATTTAGAGATTGCTAATAGATACGTCGACATGATTATTCCTATAGAGATTTGACGTTTATATCTATATCTCTGGGATAATCCAAATTCCTGTGACGGAGAGATTATAAATATGCAATGACCTCGACCTGTATGATTTAACGAGTTTATCCGTGGTCGTCATAATTTACGGGTGTGTGAATTATGGACACGAAATTGGATTTCGTGACGGATATGCCTGAATCTAGAGAGTCTCACTAATGAAATATACTCATTGAGCACTAGGGCAACTGTTATGAATAATACTGATTATTTATAACTCGTTTAACGGTTAAACGAAAAATACATACAATCAGGACCTAACGGTCATTTTCGAATTAATGTGTATTTATATTTAATACTTGTTTTTATTAAATACACATTTATAAAATATCAGATTGTGATATTTGGCATATATCATTAATATATGTATTTGAGATATTTAATGTAAATATAGTACATATATTTAAGATATTTGTATTTAATTATTAAATAATTAAATTAATTAATAAAATAAATATCTTAATAATGATTTTCTTTATTAAAGTTGGAAAATGGCTTAATACCATTTGAACACCTTTGATTTGCTTTATTAAAGTGAATAAAAGGTGGACTAATGAAAATTAAATTATTTGAAATAAATTGTTATTTTTTTTGTTTGATGATTTTCGGCTATAGGAAATTTAGATAACAAAAACTGTTTTGTTTCTTTTCTTTTTCTATTCGAAGACAAGTTCACAAATATTTTACAAATGGAGTTGATAGAAAAATGTGGAAGAAAGAAAGAAAACAAAGCCAAAATTTGGAATTTTTGAAAGTTTTTCACACTTTCTTCTATATAGAAAATGTTTCTATCAATCTTAGTTTCAATTTATGTTGCTAAGTTGATGTCTCTACTCTTTTAGTTTGTGATTAAATTTATTGGAAATTTGTTTGTAGATGTTAAGCATGTATAATTAATTTATAAGCTTATTAGTGTAATTAAGCTTAATAAATTAATTAGAAATTAAAGTTGCCATTCTAGAGTTGATTTTGTTGGATAATTATGACCCATAGCATTACTATTTGTACAGAACATGGTGTTGTTGTACAAATTAACTATGTGACAAAGGAAATTGTTCTTTTATCATTTGTAATTGGATTACCTGGATATGTAAATGATAAAAGTCCATATGATTAGTACCAGATTAATAAGATATGAGATAATATTAATCCACGAAGGTTTAATCATTAAATATCCCTAGTCGTAGTATTATCGAGACTAGACATCGATAATGCGGAATAAGCTAGTATTACACTTGTGCGCGTTATGGAAGCTTAACGATATAGTTCTCATATATTTGGGTATTGGATACTTATGCAAGTGTAATAAGAGGTTCTGTTTACCGATGGTACAGGAACAGCTTCGCTCTGGATAGACCCCTCGGAATCCCATTGGTAGTATGACTATGTGTTTATGGGAATCCGAATCAGGGTAGGTGTATTTGGTCTTAACCTGAGACTTGCATCGCTAATACTTACGACAATCGGTATACTTTGGTTTTGGTCGTCCGAGGCTTTAACAGGTTCTGTGTATGCCTCTTCTGGGTATACTGAGACTCGTAGTGTATTGAGTGTGATGTCAAGATGGAAGTATCACTTCAGTCATATGGAGATGATGATCACGCAGAGATACATAACTAGTACTCTATAGTGCTATAGCGATCGGGAAAGTATGACTAGGTCATGACTTTCCGATCATAAAGAGACTAGTTGCTAGTGATCCAATATATGCTTCGTACGGGGCAGACACAACTCCAGCCCCAGGCCTAGCATGTGACATCCGATACTGGATCGTAATACGTAATACTATGTATACTACGTCTGATATAGATTATGTATTCCTTAAAAGAATATTTATGGAGAATTGGGTAGGCACGGTGCTTTGCTAGAAGCCAACCATGTCTTGTAAATCGATAAGAATATGGTACCAGGTACGCACGTATTCGGATAGTTCGATGATCATATTTACTGCCAACATATCCATGGATCTCTTGGGTCGCCTCCCAAAGATTCACCGATGACATTTGACTCGAACAAATTTTAGGTTTAATTTTGAGAGAGAAAATTAATCTGGGATTAATTACGGCAAGATTTAATCTGTGATTAATTAATAGAGAGAGAATTAATCTGGGATTAATTACGTCATGAATTAATCTGGGATTAATTCGTAAAGAAGAGAGAACACGATTAATTTGGAATTAATCGGTAAAATAAATTTAATAGTTAAATTTGATTTTTCTATTTAATTTATTTAATTGTGCTAAATAATATATTGAATATATTAATTGAAATTGGATTTCAATGTGGAACTAAAATTGGATTTTAATTCGTGCGAATGAATTAATTTAGAATTAATTCGTAAGCGACTTTCGTAATAATTTTGCTAGGCATTATTATTTAATTAAATTGGATTTAATTATGTCGCAACAGAATAATTCGTTTATTCGGAATTAAACGAACCCGGGCCCGAGCGAAGTTGCGTGTTGAGTTAGCCGACTTAAATTTCGAATTTAAAAGTGGTGGGGCCCACTTCACTTACATTAACATGATAGACATGTGATGGAAGTGGTTAGGCTTGAGTGAAAGCTTGGCTTAACTTGTAAATTACTCAAACCAATTTTGATTTTTAAAATGCATATACCAACTTTGGAAGTTGACTTTTGATTATTGTTTTTAGAAAGCAAAATATCAAAAACACAAAATCTATATCTCTTCTTCCTATAGTGCCGTGAGTTCTTCTTTCTTTTTTGAAATTTTTGATGCAAAATTTCATGGTTGCTAGCACATTTTGGAGTTGATCAAGGTGATAGGGAGACTCACCCAAGTGTTGGAAACACTCAAGGAAAGCTTGGAGCTTCTTTACATCCTTGGAAATTTTTGAAATCTCCTCAACCAATCAATGTGAGTATTCCTTAACTCTATTGTTTTATTCACACAACAATCACGCTTAGAGATCCCGTGTCATGTCTAGGACACTAACAATGGTATCAGAGCGAGATCTAAGCTTGATTTGTTTCTAGGGTTCATGACTTTAATTTGGGCATTTTTGCTTGGAGCATGAAAATGAAAAATTGGATGTTTGATTATGCTTGGATGATGATGACTTGGAGTTGTGTATCATTGGATTTTGAAAAATTGATTGGATCAAAATTTCCCAATTTTTTTTAGCTTGGCTGAATGCACCCTAGGAGTAGCTCATGGTGATTTTTTGAATTTTAACAATTGGATGTGTTAAATGGCATGAAATGAATCTTAGATGTTGAATGTTGATTTAATTAGATTGAAATCAAATTGGATGTTAATTTTGTTGCCATTGCCGTGAGATGTGAAACATGTTAGATTGATTTTGATTAATTTGTGTTGAACATAAATTAGATGTTAAGCATGATTAATTAGATTAATTAGTGTTTTGGAAATACTACATTAATTAATTAATTATGTTAATTACACTTGAAATGAATTAATATGTAATTTGGAATGATATATTAATCTAATTTGTTGTAATTGGGCTTTGTTGGGCCAAATTTTGGTCTTGGATCATATTTGGGCCTAAACCATTTCCATAAAGTCCAAAAATATGACATTGGGCCTTTAATAATTTAATTGGGCCTAATGGGCCAAAATTGATTCTATGGCATAGTGTGATTCCTGTTGGGCCTAGGCATTATGGGTTAGATCCATTTTGGCCAAAAGCCCAAGCCTAAAGAATTAATTAAAAACCCATTGGACTTAATTGAATAGTATTGGATGCTAATTGGGCCTTTGAGACCCAATTGGATTGGATTTGGAATCCAAGTCCTTAAAGACACTATTAAAAGTGTAATTATTTAATTTGGAATTAAATATGAATTAGTATTGGATAAAATTTAAATTGGATTTAAAATTGTAGTTCTATATAATTCAAGAATACGTACTTTGAGTACTTATTCTTAAACGAGTTGGACTCGTGCAAATCAAATCGTTGTTTGAACATTGGATGATAATTAATTCAAAGATTAATTAATTGGATTAGATTGATTGAATAACATGCTTTGTGTGAATACTTGGATGTATTGTATGAATAATGTATATCAGATGGATATTAGAAGGGTGAGGGCAATTTTGGAAATTATTGTAATAAATTTAGAATTTATTAAATTGGACCTGCGAGTCCAGCCTATTACCTATTTTCTCATTGTATTTCTCTTCTCACCAATTCCCCTCAATGTAAATGAGGTTTCTTTAGAAGTATTATGTAATTGGGTAGAAGTAAGAATAGTGCTAGCGGGAGAGAGGAAAATGAACGATTTGTTCTAGGAACAATTTGTTATATATCCATCTGCATATCATTATTAAATTTTATCGCGCCTTATTATGCTTTTAGAATGCATGTTTAAAGGTGTATGATGAGACCTAATCAAAGATAATAAATTGGTTGCCAATTTACACGAAAAAAAACCCTCAATACAATATTAAGCGTTTTTCCTTCCATTGAGTGGTTCTCTCTCAAGATCCAAGATTGGCATTGGTTTGTTGGCCAAAGTTAAGACTTTTGTCCATCGCGGATGTGTTTGAACTGCATAAGTTTTTTTCCATATCGTATGTCTTGGGCGGTTGTGACTTGTTGGCCAAAGTCAAGGTCATTTCTAGTTCATCGACTTCGATTACGAACCTTTCCCACTGTCAATGGGTCACGCTTAACTGGAATCATAAATTTTGTTGAGCCAAAGCCAAGACTTAGTTGATTCAGAGGAAAAAAGGTTAGGAAATATATTGGATATATATTGGATATATGTTTCGGACTTGGAGGTCCACCTACTGGATTTAGGAATTGGATGAGATCCAATTGATCTTAGAGATCTACCTAGTTAAGTTTCATAAAACTTGTTGGCCAAAGTCAAGGTTGTGTGTTATTTAACGGGATCCTAACCCACTAGGAAACTAGGTTTCCCGAGTACTCCACAGAGGGTTAGAGGCTCACCGAAAAATAGTGGGAGACAAGTATTAGATTTGCAATTTCGTTTAAATACTTGCCAATACGCACTCTTTATTTTTCGTCATTATTTATTTATATATATTAGTTGGACTAATATTCAATTGTTATTTTAATTGAACAGTTGGACTGTATTCAAACTACTTCATTTATAGTTGGTTATATAATTGGATTATAATAATCAATACATTTGAATGTAACCAATCAAATTGTAGTTAATTATATAGTTAGACTATAGTAATCATTACATTAGATTGTACCCGAAATCGTTGATTGGATAGTTGGACTATAGCAATCAAGGTGACTTGAAAGATTAGCGTCAAATGACATAATCCTGGGTGAAAATGTCTTTAACGGCTTTAATTTTCTAGATTGGGAAAAGAATCTCAGGATAGTCCTGGGAGCTGAGAAGTTACTCTATTGGATAGAGAAACCTCTTGGGCCTGAGCCCAGAGTTGAGCAAATAGTAGAGCATGAGCTTTGGAAGACTCATCGTGATGATAAATTTAGTGCTCAATCCGTTATGCTTGCTGTAATGACTCATTTTCATCGTCAGAACTAAGGATTAGATCATTATACCATGATGTTGAAATTAAAGGATCTTCATAGATCTAACCTTAGATCTTAGAAGTATGAATTGCAAAAGAAGCTCTTTCACTCGCGCATGCCAGAGGGTACATCTGTCAAATACCAGGTGTCGCAGATGATTGCTGACATCGAACAGCTGGGTAAGCTGGGCATTACCTATGAGGCCGAGACTTCCATAGATTTGATCTTACAGTCTCTACCTGTATGCTGGGGCGGGTTCGTCATGAACTTCAACATGATGAACCAAGAGAAAACTCTTGGAGAGTTAATGGCTATACTCAAGGAGGAAGAGCCAGAGCTTCTAAAAGGGCAAGAAGTACAAGGTGCATTTTACTTCGACATCCCAGAAGGCCAATGTTTGGCCGAAGGCTTCTAGGGGTGTGAAGAAAAGGGCAAGGGTAAATCGTCACTGTCTTCTGGGAAGAAAAATGACATATCCCAAGATGTCTACCTAAACTATGGCAAACGGGGTCATTGGGAGCGTGACTGCCATATGGACAAGACAGACATGAAGGAAGTGAAGGATGGGAAAGGCTTCGGCTTCATGTATGTTTGTTTTAAACATGTCCACTACTAGTTTTAAAATTGGATTTTGATGCTGGGTGTGGTACATATATATGTACTGATGTGCGGGATCTGCTGATTAGCAGGAGACTGGCTTCAGATGAGATCGACCTAAAAGTCGGAAACGGGACGAGAGTCGCTGTTTTGGCCATAGGAACCTAAGTTTTGGAACTACCCTTGGGGCATGTACTTAAATTAGGAGACTGTTATAATGTACCTAGTTTGACTAAGAACATTATCTCTGTATCTAGTTTAACCCGTTGGGGGTATACCTTTATGTTCCGAAACACCATGTGTTTTATTTATAAAGATGATATTGAGATATACACATTAGATGTGAATAACCGTCTTTATATTTTGAATATAAATGAATCTCAAACATATAACATGACAAACAAAAGGCTCAAACTGAATAAATCATATGAGACTTATTTATGGTATTGTTGTCTGGGACACATTAACAAGACTCATATATCCACACTTTCGAAGAGTGGATACTAGGACGGATTTGATCATATTTCAAATTATATCTGCGAATCTTGTTTATTAGGCAAAATGCCTAAAACACCTTTTACATGGTAAAGGTGCACGAGCCATCGATCTGTTAGCCCTCGTTCATAGTGACGTAAGTGGGCCCATATCTAGCTAGGCTAGAAGTGAATATGAATACTTAGTAACCTTTACGGATGTGGCATCGCGTTACGGTTATGTGTATCTTATGAAACACAAGTCAGAAACTTTTGAGTCATTCAAAGAGTTTCGACGCGAAGTAGAAAGACAGACCGATAAAAGTATTAAAACATTGCGGTAGGACCGTGGTGAAGAATACTTAAGCAATAAGTTTCAAGATTACTTGAAAGAGTATGGTATTCTTTCACAGTGGACTCCTCCCGGAACAACTTAGTTGGACGGTGTGTCCGAACAGAGAAATCGAACTTTATTGGACATGGTAAGGTTAATGATGAGTCGCTCTGAGCTACCAATTTCCTTCTAGGGATACGCATTGAAAAATGTAATATTTATTTTGAATAAAGGTTCCATCAAAATCTGTTAGACAAACTTCATATTAGATATAAACAGGAAAGAAACTAGATTTCTCATTCCTGAAGATTTGGGAATGCTGGGCATATGTTTGGATGATACCAAACTACAACCTAAATTGGATAAGTGCCTATTTGTAATTGGTTATCCTAGGGAAATCAAAGTATAATACTTATGCAACTTACAAGAGAACAATATAATTGTTGCTCTCCATGCGATTTTCCTCGAAAAGGAATTCCTAAATGCAGTGGTAAGTGGGAGGAAAGTAGAACTCGATGAAAATCAGAGTGATACTATTCCAGGCACCGATCCCTTACGGAACATGAACAGTTCATCAGAGATGAAACTGTACCACAATCTTCGAATACACAAGAACCGCGTATGTTAGAGAGAGTCAGAAAATAACCCATGAGGTATGGGTTTCTTATCTCACCTCATGTAGATATTAATCTTATTGAGGAAGATGGACCGACTACGTAAAGGGAAGTGATACAAGGTATCGACTTCTTTTATGGCAAAGTGGCATGAAGTCCGAAATAGATTCCATGTATACCAACCAAGTTTGGATACTGGTTGATGTACCAGAAGGCATTGTGCCTATTGGTACTAAATAGGTCTTCAAGGAAGACAGACATGGATGGCAACATACAAATGTACGCAGCTAGGCTTGTACGGAAAGGGTATCGTCAACGACATAGTGTCGATTACGACGAAAATTTTTCACCTGTTGCCATGATTAAATCCATTCGGATAATGCTTGCTATTGCTGCATATTTCGTTTATGAAATGTGACAGTTGGACTCCAAAACTGCTTTCCTTAACGGAAACCTTTTGAAGGATGTTTGTATGCAACATCCTGATGGTTTTGTCGTGCCAAAACATGCAAACAAGGCTTGTAAGTTAAATCGATCCATTTATGGATTGAAGCAAGCATTGAATTCTTGGAACCATCGTTTTGATGTGATCATAATGGTATATGATTTAATTCAAAACGAAGATGATTCTTGTGTATATAAAGGGTTAGTAGGAGCACACTGACATTCATTGTCCTTATGTTTATGATGTATTGCTTCTCGGCAATGACATGCCCATGCTATAATCGGTGAAAGCTTGGCTTTCATAAAATTCTCCATGGAATACCTGGGAGAAGCAGGCTTTATTCTGGGAATAAAGATCTGCTGGGATAGATCTAGAAAGCTGCTGACACTCTCCCAGAGTTCGTACGTTTTGATATGTACGTAACCTGATGTCTCATATACTTTGAGTATATGTAGACACAATCAGGCCAATCTAGGTGATGATCACTAGATTGAAGTAAAGAACATCCTTGAGTATCTTGGATGAACTAAGGATGCTTTCTGTGAATATGGGGAAATGAGAACTTGAGGTGACTGGGTTCACCGCTGTAACTTTCCGAACCGAGAAAGATGAATGTAAGTCGCAATAAGGGTACATATTTAGTTTGAATAACGAAACACTGAGCTGGAAATCTTACAAGCAAGATACTGTTGCCGATTAAACAATAAAAGCAGAATATTGCTGCAGCTGAGGCAGTAAAAGAAGCACTTTGGATCTATATAATCCTAATTAGATTAGGAGTAGTTCTGTTAGCAGCTGAGCTACGCTACAACATAGGCTAAAGAACCGCGGTCTCATCAGTGATCCAAGTATGTACTTCGACTAATTCATCTGATTCGTAAGATCATACATCGTGGTGATGTGATGATCGAATAAATCACATCAGATGATAACCTTGCAAATCCGCTGATGAAAGCTATTTCTCAGCAGAAGTTTGAGCGACTCATACATAGTTCAGGTCTTGGACACTTGAGTGATTGGCTATAGGCCAAGTGGTAGATTGTTGGATAATTATGACCCATAGCATCACTATTTTTACAGAACATGGTGTTGTTGTACAAATTAACTATGTGACAAAGGAAATTGCTCTTTTATCATTTGTAATTGGATTACCTGGATATATAAATGATAAAAGTCCATATGATTAGTACCGAATTAATAAGATATGAGACAGTATTAATCCATGAAGGTTTAATCATTATATATCCAAGTAATCTAATTACAATAATGATAAAATAGCAATTTCCTTTTGTCACATAGTTAATTTGTACAAAAACGCAATGTCTTTTGCAAATAGTGATGCTATGGGTCATAATTGTCCAACAATTTTAAGCATTTTGCCACCAAGCACACCCCTTGTGACACTAGTTGTTATAACATGTTAAAGTCTGAAATAAAATTTACAAAATAAGGGAAATTTACGAAAATAGTCAAAAATAAAATTTTGTCATTTGCCAAAATAAGTCACAATGTTTGGCTTTTGCAAAAGTTACCAACTTCTTCAAAGTGTACTTCGGAAAAATTGGCTTCTCCGAAGTTGTGCTTGAAGTCAGCCATGTACTTCAGAAATCCTAAGTTAAAACTTCAGATCTCCGAAGTTTTGAATTTTTTATTTTTTTTCTTTTTTAAACTTCGCAGATTCGAATTTTTAACTTAAAATTTTCGAAATATGTTTATCTTCGGATATCTGAATTTTGAAAATAAATATATATAAAAACCAGGCATTCTCCATATTTCCCAGTAAAACAAAAAATCATTTTTTACCAACCCATTTTTACAAGTTTCAATTAATTCTCATAATTTTCAACACATTCTCCTAAGTATGAAATGGAACAGATACCTTTAGCTTTCCACACTGAGGGGTCTTGGGAGAAATTAGATGATGGCAGCGATGAATATATAAGATGATATATTTTTTAGAGTAGTTAATGAGGGCATAATTTATGAGCAGTTAGTGGAAATATTGTACATCCGGATGCAGAGAAGTCAGATAGAGTACAAAGTCAGCATGAAAAGTTTAATTTCATCGTATTTGCGGCAACGTTTAGTTATTGAAATTATTAGTCAAAATGAATGAGAGTGATTTTTAAATTTCCACTCAAATACCGTTCGACAAGGTAATGTGGTCGAGCTATATTTGAATTGGGATCAGATTGCTGCTAGCAATGGTCAATAATCTGGAGGAGGTCGTTCTTCATCAAGCTGCAATATGGTAAGCCAATCAGTTCCCGTGAATATGTCGGATGAAAATGTTTGGGGGTTTGGCTAGGTGAAGGATCATGGTCAAGTGGTGAGTTTTCTGGAGGTGATATGACTGGTCCTTCAACAATAGTTCGAGAAGTTCCCGTGAATATTCGATCAGATGCATCTCGATGTCTCTCTCCTATCATTTCTTTGACGGATATGCCTTCAGACAATAATATATCAACATCAGGTGGGGTCGAAATAATGGTGGGTAAACTCGAACTGAGTAGAGACTTGGCTCTGATTGTTGTAAGGGAACACTTTAAAACCACAGTAAGCAGGTCGACGACAAAAAGATTTGGAAACCCAATGTACTGAACAACCTTGTGACTGGAAAATGCGGGCAATGAGTGTTTTTGGAGTTAAAAACTCGAACTGGATTGTAACTGAATACGTGAAGACACACACCTGCACTTCTAATGATGTTGATGCCGAAAGTAGTTGTATCGGTAATCGGGTTGTTGGTGACATTATCAAAGGTAAATTTTTGGATGCTAATATAATCGTTAAGCCAAGAGATATTGTGAGTGATATTTAATCAGAGTATGAAGGTTCAATTATTGTACAATCATGGAGGTCGAGAGAATTTACAATGCAAGCCGATCTCGAGAGATAATAAAATAAAGTAGATTATCTCTCTGTTCACAACTTCACATACTCCAAAATTTTAATTTATCCTCAGCTTATTGTAAACTCAATTAATTATATTTTTTTACTTCATAATTACTTTAACAAAGAAAAGATATTATAAAATGTTGATGAGGATTTCTGCAACTAAGGTATTTGTACAGTTCGGCACGGGCAGAGAGGGAATTTCCCATTTCTTGGGGGACCAGGTATATTACTTAGTTCTCAGGCAATACGAGAACCCAAGCACCCATTCCTCAGATCTGGCGCAGATTTCATGGGCCGACAACATCAGAACCGAGACCGACCACTTAGGACCGGCGGATCGGTTTGAAGTATCTTACCCCGTGGAGATAAGTTGATGAGTATATAAAGAGAAGTGAGATTTGTTTGTAGATGAGGAGGATCTTGACAGGAAAACTTGTAACAAAGAGAGGGAATTACTTGTAAACCCTTAAGAACAAAACAAAAAAGTTTTACTCTGAAAACATGTCGGCTGAGCCCGATTTAAGTAATAAAAGAGGAATATCCCATTTTGTGCCCGTGGACGTAGGCTGGACTCGCTCCGTCGAACTACGTTAAAACTCATTGTCGACTCTGTGTGTTTATTTCTTGCCTTTTACTATATTTTCCTTTGGCCTCCCCATAACCAAACAAATTCAAGGTTGATGGAGGGTTGTCTCGGGATGGTTATCTCGAAACTACCCTTGGGATGAAAATCATCTGTCAACATTTGGCACCGTCTGTGGGGACTGTTAACAAAAAGCAACTTGCGTAGTAAGACGATGGTAGAAGGTGGAAAACATGGGTTGTTGGGGAGTTCAGCAGCAGAATGGTTCGGTAAAATGATGGAAGGAATGGATGAAATGGGAAAGGAATGGGAAGAAACCGGTCAGAATGGGAGAATGAAAGGGTTCGCAAGAGGAAGGAAGGTTGACAACATAAGCTTTCCTTTTTTGAGTTGTAGAATATAATGTAAGAGGGGTAGCCAACGATCACCCATTAGGACTGAGTTGTAGAATGGAATGTAATGTTGCGGATGGGTGACGTTCGTTGGCAGTAGTTGAACAAGTCCCTCGTGGAACAGGCGCCATAACTGCTCAGCCTGCCAGAGTCCTCAGTTTCACAGGTTGGCAATGCTGAAGGATCGGCCAGAGAACTAGTCAGCCTAGGGCAGAGGACAACATCCATCATGCCACCCTCAATTGTTGTGGTGGTCTCTCCCAATGAGAGGAAAGGAGAAAAATTTCATGAGGGCCACCAAAGACCATTGGAAGGGGTTCTCGACCGAGCTCCAAAATTGTTCAGAAATGCTTATGGAGTGCTCGGCACAAGGGGACCCTATCAGCACGGTCGGGAAGCAAGTGCAGAAGGATCTGATGAAGCTCGGACTGCAAGACAAGAACCAGAACAAACAATTGTAAAAGCCTCTCTTAAAATATCCCGCAAATAGTTGTAAGAAGGGCAGCAGGTCCATTGAATATGAATAAAACTCTCTTTTTTTTAAGAAACTTATCTATTTTACTTGTTTATTAATCAAATGCGGAAGTTATTTTCAATATTCTTGGGATGTGCTCGATGCGAAGGGGTGATCGGTAGTCAGGAAGGGCACCAAGCCCGTGGCACGCCAATCTCGGGTGTCATTATCAAACCCCTGGGTGGAAGTGTCCCGACCTGACTCCTCTCACCTTTGAGGATCCAAAACGCGTCAAGGGATGGGGTACATGTGGGAAAAGCGCGAACCCCTCGCGGCACGCCAATCCCGGGTGTCATTATCAAACCCCCGAGGTCTGAGCGTTACTACCCTATGACTCGTATCTTTGAGGAACAGCTCGGGTAAACCGGACCCATGGAGGTTTCTTCCCCTGCAAGTCGGCTGGTGAGTCCCGTTGAGAACCATCAAACCACCTGGATTGGGTATGACCAAATGGCCCCCTTGATTGTAGGAGTCTCGGGTAAACCGGACCTAGGGAGGTTTCTTCCCATGTGAGTCGGCTGGTGAGTCCTGTTGAGAACCACCCAAGGGATGGTGCATACAGGGTACCTTCTTCCCCTGTGGGGTTTCTGCCGTCATAGCGCTTGCAGGCTCTAGAGCCGCCCAGCATGAGGAGGTTTCTGCCCTCAGGGTCTCGGCCACTCACCGATTCGTAACCCGGCTAGCCGGGACGCTGAGTTGTAAGATTCAGAATTGTGTTTTGGGAGGCACCAGGCAGGACGTTGCCTCGGGGCACCCGAGTTCTTATTCTTTTCGGATTTGTGTGGAGTATGTGCTAAGTCATCTTCATTTTGCTAATTTTACTTTGCTCCATTTTTGCTTTTCATTGATGCCCGGTAAGGGGACGCCCGCACCGGGATCCGCAGAGTCTCAGAGGTTGAAAAATATTCCCTCGTATAATCTCAAATGTTCCACCAGCTCGGGGCTGGATTCATTCCGCCGAGTCTGTATTGTTCGACCAGCTCGGAGCTGGATTCGTTTCACCGAGTATATAATGTTCCACCAACTCAGGGCTGGATTCGTTCCTCCGAGTCTGTATTGTTCAACCAGCTCGGGGCTGGATTCGTTACGGCGAGTCTGTATTATTCCACCAGCTCGGGGCTGGATTCGTTTCACCGAGTCTGTAATTTTCCACCAGCTCGGGGCTGGATTCGTTCTGTCGAGTCTATATTGTTCCATCAGCTCGGGGTCGAGCTACATCCCACCGAGTCCATCTCATTGGTCTGGGGACGTAACATTCCCTTAGAGCCAAGTGTTCTTCTCAGCTCGGGGTCCGGATACATCTCATTTAGTCTGTCTCATTGGACTGGGGACGTAACATTCCCCCAGAGCCAAGTGTTCTTCTCAGCTCGAGGTCGGGCTACATCCTACCGAGTCCCTCTCATTGGTCTGGGGACGTAACATTCCACCAGAGCTAAGTGTTCTTCTCAGCTCGGGGTTGGGCTACATCCCACCGAGTGTTGGGTTTCTACTATAGTCCCGGGATCAATTCAAACAAGAAATCATGTGCGAATACAAAAAAGAAGCATGGTGGAATCATACTTACATTGATCGACTTTGCGATGCGACGAACACAAAATCCTTTTTCTCCTCCTAGAAGCTCTCGGCAGTGGGCTGTTTTGTGCTCCTTGAGAATTCGGTCATCAGCTCCATGGAAGCTCCAAACTCCAAGCTTTGTGTTGTGATTCCATGCTCATGAATAGGTTTCCCTATCACCTTAGGATGACTCTTCATGTGCTAGCATAAGGGAAATTTTCCACAAATCTTCCTTGTTCTTTTTCTATGTCTCGGCCTTGCCAAGAAATGGAGAAGAAATTGGCTTCAAAGCCGAGAGAGAGAGAGGAGGGAAAATGGTTCCAAACCGTGAGTGGAGAGAGAAAAGGGCAAGTGTGTTATGTGTTGGTATTGATTTCCAAAATCAATAATAAACATATACCAAAATTTGGTATTTGCCTTTCAAAAAGGTCAACCAATTTTTGGAGCCAAAAGGGAATTAATGCCTTCCAACCACCACCATCACTATTCACATCAAAAGTGACTAGACATCACATCACTCAAAGTGACTAAACATCACATCAATCAAAGTGACCAATGATTTGACGCTTGATGTGACTTGTGGGCCGTACTTGAATTCGAAATACGAGTGGGCCCGCAAACACTCACGGGCTCGGGTTCGCTAATTCCAAATTATTGAATTTCCATCGCGACGTAATTAAATCGAATTTAATTAAATAATTTTGCCTAGTAAAATTACTATTCACGTCACTAACGAATTAATTTTAAATTAACTCGTTCGCCAGAATTAAAATCTAATTTTAATTCCGCGTCGAAATCCAATTTCGTATAATATATCGAATATATTATTTTATCGATTAATTCCAAATTAATCGTTCTCTCTATTTAATTAATATTTTATCCCAGATAAAATATCTCCGTAATTAATCCCAGATTAATTTTCTCTCTCTTATAATTAATCCCAGATTAATAAAGTGCGAGTCATACGTCATCGGTGAATCTTCGGGAAGCGACCCATGAGATCCCCGAATATGTTGGCAGTAAATTCGATCGTCGGACTATCCGAACACGTACGTACCTAGTACTACGTTTTTACCGATTTACAAGACATGATTGGCTTCTAGCAAAGCACCGTGCCTACCCAATTCTCCAGAAATATTCTTACAGGAATATGTGATCTATATCAGACGTAGTATACGTAGTATTGCGTATTTCGATCCAGTATCGGATGTCACGTGCAAGGCCCGGGGATGGAATTGTGTCTACCCCGTACGAAGCACATATCGGATCTCTGGTAATTATAATCGGATAATCATGACCTAGTCATATTATCCCGATGACTGCAGTACATAAGAGCACCAGTTTCGTATCCTACGTGATCATCATCTCCATTATGACTGGAGTGATACTTCTGTCTCGACATCACACCCAATACACTACGATTCTCAATATACCCAGAAGAGGCATACACATAACCTGTTAAAGTCATGGACGACCAAAACCAAAGTATATTGATTGTCGCAAGTATTAGCGGTGCAAGTCTCTGGTTAAGACCATATACACCTACCCTGATTCGGACTTCCATAGACACATAGTCATACTACCAATGGAATTCCGAGGGGTCTATCCAGAGCGAAGATGTTTCCGTACCATCGGTAAACACAACCTCCTATTACACTTGCATGAGTATCATATACCCAAAAATATGAGAACTATGTCGTTATGCTCTCACAACGCGCACAAGTATAATACTAGTCTTTTACGCATTATCGATGTCCAATCTCGATAATACTCTGACTAGGGATATTTAATGATTAAACCTTCATGGATTGATACTGTCTCATATCATCTCAATCCGGAACTAATCATATGGACCTTCTTTCATTTATACATCTTGGTAATCTAATTACAAATGATAAAAGGGCAATTTCCTTTGTCACATAGTTAATTTGTACAACAACACCATGATCTATACAAATAGTGATGCTATGGGTCATAATTGTCTAACAATCTCCCACTTGGCCTATAGCCAATCACTCAAGTGTCCTACACCCGAACTATGTACGGTTCGCTCAAATTTCTGCTGAGGAAAAGCTTTCGTCAGTGGATTTGCATGATTATCATCTGATGCGATTTATTCGATCATCACATCTCCATGATGTATGATCTGAACGAATCAGATGAATATTTGAAGTATATATCTGGATCGTTGATGAGACCATTAATTCTTTAGCATGTGCTATAGCCTAGCTCAGCTGCTAACAGAACTACTCCTAATATAATTAGGATTATTATCGATCCAAAAGGCTTATATTGCTGCCTCAGCTGCAGCAATAATCCACTTTTGTTGTTTATCCGGTAACAGTATCTTGCTTGGAAGATTTCCAGCTCACTGTTCCGTTATTCAAACTGTATAGTACCGTTACTACGACTAATTGTCGTTTAGGAAACTTGCAACGGTGAACCTAGTCACTTCAAGTTCTCATTCTCCATAGTATAAGAAAGCATCCTTAGTTCCTCTAAGATACTAAAGGATGTTCTTAACATCAATCCAGTGACTATCACTTGGATTGGCCTGATTGTAACTCCATATGCTCAAAGCATATGAGACACCAGGTTGCGTACATTTATCAATGTACGAGTTCTCGGAGAGTACCAACAACCTTTAGATCTAACCCAATAGATCTTTATTCCTAGAATAAAGGTTGTCTCTCCCAAGAATTCTACGGAGAATTTTCTTGAAAGCCAAGCTTTCACCGATTGTATTATGGGAATATCATTTCCAAGAAATGATATATCATCATTATTTAGGACAGTCACTGTCAGTGCGCTCCCACTAACCTCCTTATATACACAAGAATCATTTTCGTTTTGAATTAAATCATATACCATTATGATTACGTCAAAACGACAATTCCAAGAACGCAATGCTTGCTTCAATCCATCCATGGATCGAATAACTTGTAAACCTTGTTTGCTCATTTTGGTACGACAAAACCGTCAGGATGTTATAAACATCCTCCAAAAGGTTTCCTTTAAGGAAAGCGATTTTGACGTTTAGCTGCCACATTTCTAAATGAAACATGCAGCTTCAGCAAGTATTATCCAAATGGATTTAACAATGGCGAAGAGTAAAAGGTTTCATCGTAATCGACACAATGTTGATAACGATACCTTTTCTCTACAAGCCTAGCTTAGTGCGTTGGTATGTTGCCTTCCATGTTTGTCTTCCTTGAAGACTTATATAGTACCAATAGGCACAATGCCTTCCGGTATATCAACTAAGTATCTAAACTTAGTTGATATACATGGAATCCATTTCGGATATCATGGTACTTTGCCATAATAGGGAGTCGATACCTTGTATCACTTCCTCATACGTAGTCAGTTCGTATTCCTCAATAAGATTGACATCTTTATGATGTGAGATCAGAAACCCATACCTCCTAGGTTGTTTTCTGACTCTCTTCGACTTGCGCAGTTCTTGTGTATTTGAAGATTATGGTATAGTTTCATCCTTGATGAACTATTTGTGTTCCATTAAGGAATCGGTGCCTGGAATAGTATTACTCCGATTTTCATCGAGTTTTACTTTCCTCACACTTACCACTGCATATCGTTATTCCTCTTAGGAAAACCGCATGGTGAGCAACAATTAAATTATTCTCTAGTGAGTTGTATAAGTACTATACTTTGGTTTCCCTAGGATAACCCACAACTTCGGCACTTATCCGATTTGGGTTCTAGTTTGGTATCATCCAAACGTATGCCCAGCATTCCCAAATCTCCAGGAATGAGCAAACCCGGTTTTTTTCCTGTTCATATCTAATATGAAGTCTGTCTAACATATTTTTATGGAACCTTATTCAAAATAAGTTTTGCACTGATTAATGCGTATCCTTTGAAGGAAATGGTAGCTCAGAGCGACTCATGATTAACCTTATTATGTCCAACAAGGTTCGGTTTCTCTATTCGGACACACCGTCAAATTGACGTGTTCCGGGAGGAGTCCTCATTGAAAGAATACTATACTCTTTCAAGTATAGAGAAACGTATTGCTTAAGTATTTTCATCATGGTCCAATCATGGTGTTTAATACTTTAGCCGATCTGTTTGTCTACTTCGTGTCGAAACTCTTTGAATTAATCAAAAGTTTCCAATCCGTGTTTCAAGAGAAACACATAACCATAACGCGATGCCACATCCGTAAAGGTCACGAAACATTCATATCCACCCCTAGCCTAGCTAGACATGGGCCCACTTACGTCACTTTGAACGAGGGCTAACAGATCGGTGGCATTTGCACTTTTACCAAGTAAAAAGTATTTCAGGCACTTTGCCTAATAAACTAGATTCATAGACATTATTTTAATAGAAACAAATCCGTCCTAGTATCCACTCTTCGAAAGTGTGGATATACGAGTCTTGTTAATTGTGTCCCAGACAACAATGCCACTTATAAGTCTCAACTGATTAATTCAGTTTGAGCTATTTGTTTGTCATATTATACGTTTGAGATTTATTTATATTCAAAATATAAATACTGTTATTCACATCTAATGTGTTTATCTCAATATCATCTTTATAAAATAAAACACTTTAGTGTTCTAGAATATAAAGGTATACCAGCAACGGGTTAAACCCTGATATAGAGATAATGTTTCTAGTCAAACTAGTTACATTATAACAGTTTCCTAATTTAAGTACATACCCGAATGGAGGTTCCTAAACTTAGGTTTCTACGGTTAAAACATCGACCCTTGTCCCGTTTTCATTGCGTAGATAAATCTCAACTGAAGTCAGTATCCTGCTAATCAGCAGATTCTGCACACCAGTACATATTTATGTACCACATCCAGTATCTAAAATCCAATTTTAATACTAGTTGTGAACATGTTTATGACAAACAAGGTTGAAGCCGGAGCCTTGCCCCTCTTCACTTCCTTCATGTCTGCCTTGTCCATACGGCAGTCACGCTTCAGTGACCCCGTTTGCCACAATTTAGGCAGACATCTTGGGATATGTCCTATGTCTTCCCAGAAGATTATAATGAATTTGCCTTTGCCCCTTTTCCACACCCCATAAGCCTTTGGCCAAGCCTTGGCCTTCCAGAATGTCGAAGTAAGATGCGCATTGTGCTTCTTACCTATTGCAAACTTTGGCTTTGTCTCCTTGAGTATAGCCCTCCTTGAGTATAGCCATTAACTCTCCGAGAGTTTTCTATTGTAATTTGTACTTCTAAGATCTAAGGATAGATCTATGAAGATCCTTCAATTTCAATATCATACTATAAGGATCTAATCCGTAGTTCTGACTAAGAAATTAAGGAGTCTTTTACGGCAAGCATAACGGATTAAGCACTAAATTTATCATCACATGAATATTCCAAATATCATGTTCTACTATTTGCTCAACTACTGGCTTAGGCTCGAGACGTCACTATATCAAATAAAGTAACTTCTCGGTTTCTAGGACTATCCTGAGATTTTTATTCCCAATCTGAAAATTAAAGCAGTTTAAAAACATTTTCACCCAGGATTATGTTCTAAACACTAATCTTTCAATTATCTTGATTCTAATAGTCCAACTATTTAATCAACGATTTTAGGTACTATTTATTATAATGATTACTATAGTCTAACTATATAATCAACTATAATTTAATAGGTTAAATTCAATTATATTGATTACTATAATCCAATTATAAAATCAACTATTAATTGAAGTAGTTTGAATACAGTCCAACTGTTTAATTTAAAACAACATTAAATATTAGTCCAACTAATATATTAATTTATTGACGAAAATTTTGTAATGAGCGCGTATGGCAAGTAACTAAACGAATATTGCAAATTTAATACTTGCCTCCCACTATTTTTCGGCGAGCCTCTAACCCTCTGTTGAGTACTCGGGAAACCTTGTTTCCTAGTGGGCTAGGATCCCGTTAAATAACACACAATCTTGACTTTGGCCAACAAATTGTATGATAATTAACTAGGTAGATCTCTAAGATCAATTGGATCCCATCCAATTCCTAGATCCAGTAGGTGGACATCCAAGTCCGAAACATATATCTTATATATGCCAATATATCCAATATATTCCCTAACCTTTTTCCTTTGAATCAATTAAGCCTTTGCTTTGGCACAACAAACTTAATGATCCCAGTTAAGCGGAACCCATTGACTATGGAAAGCTTCGTAATCGATGTCGATGGACAAGAAGTGATCTTGACTTTGGCCAACAAATCACAACTTGGACAAGACACCGATATGGAACAAAGCCTTCATGATTCAAACACATCCGCGACGGACAAAGGTCTTGATTTTGGCCAACAAACCAGTGCCAGTCTTGGATCTTGAGTAAGAATCACTCAATAGAAGGAAAAACGCTTAATATGTGTTGAGGGTTTTTCACGTAATTGGCAACCAATTAATTATCTTTGTTAAGGTATCATCATCATACACCCTTAAACATGCATTCTAAACACATAATAAGGTGCGTATAAATAAATATAATAATGATATGCGGATGGATATTTAACACATTGTTCCTAAAACAAATCTCTCCATTTCCTCTCTCCCACTAGCACAGGTATTACTTCTACCCGATTACATAATACTTCTAAAGAAACCTCATTTACATTGAGGGGAATATGTGAGAAGAGAAATACAAAGAGTCAAGAGGTAATAGGCTGGACACGCAGGTCCAATTAATAAATTCTAAATTTATTACAACAATTTCCAAAATTGCCCTCACCCATCTAATATCCATCCGATATGCATTATTCATACATCGCATCCATGTATTCACACAAGCATGTTATCAATCAATCTAATCCAATTAATTAATCTGAAAATTAATGACCATCCAATGTTCAAACAACGATTTGATTTTGCGCGAGTCTAACTCGTTTTGCGAATAAGCACTCAAAGTACGAATTCTTGAATTATATTAAACTACAACATTAAATCCAATTTAATTTTTATTTAATACTAATTCTATATTTAATTCTAAATTAAATAATTACACTTTTTAATGTGCCTTTACGACTTAGATTCTAAATCTAATCGTTACGGGTCTCAAAGCCCAATTAACATCCAATGTCAATTTAATTAAAGTCCAATGGGCTTTCAATTAATTTCTTAAGGCATGGACTTTTGGTCAATATGGGTCAAACCTAAATACCAAAGCCCATTTAAGGAATCACCCTTATTTGCCAAGAAACCAATTTAGGCTCATTAGGCCCAATTAAAATTAAAGATCCATTAAGTCATAATTGGACTTTATGGATATGGTTTTGGGCCCAATTGGATCCAACCAATTAGCCTAAACCAAACTTGGCCCAACCAAGCCAATTAAGCCCAATTACAACTTTACAAGCCCAATTCCAAATTTGGCCCAATTAATTAAATTACCAAAATTCCAAATTTCATAATTTAATTAACCTAAAGTGTATGCAATATTTAATTAACCAAATTAATATTTCCAAAACATCAATTTACACAATTAATTATGCTTATTATCATCAAAACATGTCCAACACATTTGAATCAAAAATCAATCATTTTCATGCTACATAGTCACGACATTTTAGGGGTTTTATTGTCCGATTCGGTTTCAATCCAATTAAATCCACAATCAACATTTCCCAAATGATTTCAACTCATCCAATGATCAAAATCAAAAAATACCATGACTTAGGGCAACACTACACATTCGGCCAAGCCAATGTTTTTGGGAAAATTTTATCCAACTCAATTTTAATCAAATTGATCATGCATAACACCATGTTATCGTAATTTAAGCATACTCAAACAAGCAATTTCACTCAAACATGCTCAAATCAATTTTGCCCAATTTTACCCTAAATTCAATTTCATGCTCAAAATGGCTCAAGATACCATTGTTGGGTTTCTACTATAGTCCCAGGATCAATTCAAGCAAGAAATCATGTGCGAATACAACAAAGAAGCATGGCAGAATCATACTTACATTGATCGGCTTTGCGATGCGACGAACACAAAATCCTTTTGCTCCTCCTAGAAGCTCTCGATAGTGGGCTGTTTTGTGCTCCTTGAGAATTCGGTCATCACCTCCATGGAAGCTCCAAGCTTTGTGTTGTGATTCCATGCTCATGAATAGGTTTCCCTATCACCTTAGGATGACTCTTCATGTGCTAGCATAAGGGAAATTTTCCACAAATCTTCCTTGTTCTTCTTCTATGTCTCGGCCTTGCCAAGAAATGGAGAAGAAATTGGCTTCAAAGCCGAGAGAGGGAGAGGAGGGAAAATAGTTCCAAAACGTGAGTGGAGAGAGAGAAGGGCAAGTGAGTTATGTGTTGGTATTGATTTCCAAAATCAATAATAAACATATACCAAAATTTGGTATTTGCCTTTCAAAAAGGTCAACCAATTTTTGGAGCCAAAAGGGAATTAATGCCTTCCAACCACCACCATCACTATTCACATCAAAAGTGACTAGACATCACATCACTCAAAGTGACTAGACATCACATCAATCAAAGTGACCAATGATTTGACGCTTGATGTGACTTGTGGGCCGTACTTGAATTCGAAATACGAGTGGGCCCGCAAACACTCACGGGCTCGGGTTCGCTAATTCCAAATTATTGAATTTCCATCGCGACGTAATTAAATCGAATTTAATTAAATAATTTTGCCTAGTAAAATTACTATTCACGTCACTAACGAATTAATTTTAAATTAACTCGTTCGCCAGAATTAAAATCTAATTTTAATTCCGCGTCGAAATCCAATTTCGTATAATATATCGAATATATTATTTTATCGATTAATTCCAAATTAACCGTTCTCTCTCTTTAATTAATATTTTATCCCAGATAAAATATCTCCGTAATTAATCCCAGATTAATTTTCTCTCTCTTATAATTAATCCCAGATTAATAAAGTGCAAGTCATACATCATCGGTGAATCTTCGGAAAGCAACCCATTAGATCCCCAGATATGTTGGCAGTAAATTCGGTCGTCGGACTATCTGAACACGTACGTACCTAGTACTATGTTTTTACCGATTTACAAGACAAAGTTGGCTTCTAGCAAAGCACCGTGCCTACCCAATTCTCTAGAAATATTCTTACAGGAATATGTGATCTATATCAGGTGTAGTATACGTAGTATTGCGTATTTCGATCCAGTATCGGATGTCACGTGCAAGGCTTGGGGCTGGAATTATGTCTGCCCCATACGAAGCACATATCGGATCTTTGGTAACTAGTCTCTATAATCGAATAATCATGACCTAGTCATATTATCCCGATGACTGCAGTACATAAGAGCACCAGTTCCGTGATCATCATCTCCATTATGACTGGAGTGATACTTTCGTCTCGACATCACACCCAATACACTACGATTCGCAATATACCCAGAAGAGGCGTAAACAGAACCTGTTAAAGCCCTAGACGACCAAAACCAAAGTATATTGATTGTCGCAAGTATTAGCGGTGCAAGTCTCAAGTTAAGATCAAATACACCTACCCTGATTCGGACTTCCATAGACACATAGTCATACTACCAATGGAATTCCGAGGGGTCTATCCAGAGCAAAGCTGTTTCCGTACCATCGGTAAACACAACCTCCTATTACACTTGCATGAGTATCTTATACCCAAATATATGAGAACTATGTGGTTATGCTCCCACAACGCGAACAAATGTAATACTAGTCTTTTACGCATTATCGATGTCCAATCTCGATAATACTCTGACTAGGGATATTTAATGATTAAACCTTCGTGGATTGATACTGTCTCATATCATCTCAATCCGGAACTAATCATATGGACCTTCTATCATTTATACATCTTGGTAATCTAATTACAAATGATAAAAGGGCAATTTCCTTTGTCACATAGTTAATTTGTACAACAACACCATGATCTGTACAAATAGTTATGCTATGGGTCATAATTGTCCAACACCGAGTCCGTCTCATTGGTCTGGGGACGTAACATTCCCCTAGAGCCAAGTGTTCTTCTCAGCTCGGGGTCGGGCTACATCCCACTGAGACCGTCTCATTGGTCTGGGGATATAACATTCCCCCAGAGCCAAGTGTTCTTCTCAGCTCGGGGTCGGGCTACATCCCACTGAGCCCGTCTTATTGGTCTGGGGACATAATATTCCCTCAGAGCCAAGTGTTATTCTCATCCCGGGGTTGGGTTACGTCCCACCGAATATATTTGATTTCGGCTCGGGGAAAAACTATCCCCTCATGGCCAGACTAGAATTGGTCGGGTACGAGATCACATCCGGATTTGGGAAAACAAGTTAGAAAGTTCGAAGTATTGAAGGCAGGAAGTAAAGAAAAATGTTGCAATTACAAAAGGAGTGTATTGTTTTCAAAATACATATGGCCACGTTCGGGTCACCCTTTACTGGTCAGGCCGCACATAGGCTTTTGTTTCTTCTTCAGCAGACCCGGATGGAAGGCTGTCAGGCACGGGCTCAGCAAAAGGAACCTCAGCTTCGGCCTGCGAGACAAGAGGGGCTTCAGTAACTTCAGCTTCAGGGGCAGGAGCGAGTGCCTCAGCTGGACCTCCTCAGGGGCCGGGGGCATGGGCACGGTGGAGATAGGCTCTGGGTCCTGAATTTCCTCCGATTGGAGTTCTCGGGCCTCATCCTCAAAAATTTCCATTTGCAGAAGCGGATGGCTACGTGGATTGGTTCCATGTTAACCTCGAGCATCTGGATTAGAACAACCTCGGTGCAGTAGCTGATCTCCTTGAGTTGGGCACTCTCCAGCTCACCCTTCAGTTCAGCCTCCCTATTTTCCAGCTCGACCTCCCTCTTTTTCAGCTCATCTCGAGCCTGATCTCTCTCTTCGGTTGTTTTCCTCGGCTTGGATTCAGCGCTCACCACCTCCCACCTCAGGTGTTTGTTTTCTTTCTGAGAGGCTTCTGCGTTCTTCCTGGCTAGGGCCGAAGCATTGCAGATGGACTCATTCAATGCGAGGAACTCGGCCGCTGTTTTCTCAAGAGTTTTGATTGTCTCATCATTTTTTGCCAGCTCAGCCTCCCGCTCAGTGATTTACCTTTGAAGCATCTGCACCTGGCCCCCCTCCGATAGAAGACTCATAAGCAGGTCCTTATTCTTGGCCATCAAATAATTATCCTGCAAGAAAGAAGGGAAGAAGTTAGAAAACAAGTAAAAGTGCAGTGCGGGAGCAAAGACGAAAGTCTACCTCGATAATTCGGAGGGAGATTCGGGAAATCACTTCCTCCGGGGAGATTTCCTCGTATTGCTGGATCTTCTCAAGGGGCACCGCTTCAGCTAGCTGGTTGAATGCAGAAACCAGGTGAGAAGTGGTCTCTCAGACCTTATTGCTAAGATCATCCACCCCAGTGCCGCAACACCCTTTTTTGAGCTTGTAGGAGCCTTAGCAGCTCGCCTCTCCCCCTGAGCAATGGACCTTCTCCTCAGGGGCTGCTCTTCCTCCTCCTCCTCCTTAGGTTCGGCCGCTACGTCTCCAGACAGGCGATGAAATTTGCTCGAAGGCCTGGAGGATCCAGATGAAGGTCGAACAGTTGCACTTGGTACCGCCCTTATTGGAGAAGGTACGGGCTGTACCGCTGGTCGAGCAATCGATTTGGTTTTTCCCTTGGTCTCCACGGTAATCGGAGTGGTCAACCGCCTCCGAGAGCTTCCTGCTTCACCCAGATCGGGTTTCTTCGCCAGACCTTTATTTCTGTCAAGGACATTGGGCTGCTTCGACATTCCTGCAAAGTACAAGGTAAAAGCATGGTTAGTTCAGAATTCGGGTGATTTCAAGTCATTAGTCAGTTAAAGCACACAAGGGAATCAGTTAGAAAGTCAGTGAGAATCTACCTAGTCGCCCCGAGACCTGTGGGGGTGCAATCCGAATGAGGTCCAACTCCAGGAAGGCCGAATCATTGACTACCCTCTTCCAGTGGCCGGCGTAGTTTCGGGCCACCGTGATCCTAGTGCGGACCTCATGGGTAACCTTGGGAGGATCCCTCCAACAGGCTGAGAAGCGTTAAAGATGTTAGCATTTTATAATGAAAGTTGAGAAAAAAATCCAAGAGTTCGGGCCCTAACCTCCTGCTCTGAAGATATTTGGGACCTCTGTCATCTCCGAGCACGGTGGCCAGGTTCGTCCCCAGTTGCTTGTAGCCCTGAACCAGGGGTCTTTGAAGTTTTTGTTGGTTTGGGGAAGGTCTTTGATGAGGGGGGCGTCGGCGTATGAAGAAAGGTAGTACCAACCATGATGGGACCGGGGGTTGGCCTTCAATTTATAGAGCCTCTTCAACTCCTCGAAGGTCGGCTCTCTGAGGCCTGCCCGGTACCAGATCACATGCAAGCCGACCAGAATTCTCCAGCTATTCAAGTTCAATTGACAGGAAGCGATCTCCATCTTGGCCAACATCCCCGCGAAGTATGGTTGAATGGGTAGCCGAAGACTGCATTCAAAAAAGGATGGAAGAAGGGCGACTGAGCCATCGTCAGGTTGGCTCGCGCGGTCTAGTCAACCAAAGACCTCAAAAGCTATGTCTATAGGGATCTCATACTGTTGATGAAGTACACATAAGGCATCTCCCGTGATGGTGGAAAGCCGGTTCATGTCCAAGGCCGAGCAGTCCAGTTCTCCCAGCTCAGGATCTCTCCGAAAGATTCTATGGTGGTAGGTGTCGTTTCGTTCTTGAGAAGGGGTTGGGGTGGTGTCTAGCTCCTTTAGGCTAGGAGAGCCCGAGATGGAAGAGGTTTCTTCAGTATGAGGAGGTTGAGGTTCTGTGGGTTTGGCCGAGGAAGATTCAGCGTTGGACATTCTTGACAGTCGCCATGAACGAGAAGGTCAGTCAGTGGTCAGTTTAAGGCACAACGGATTTTAGGGCTATTCTAACTTCCGGGAACCTAGCCTACAATCTCTAAATGCCCTAGCAATGGCCACAAACAGCAAGTCTCTCCCTAAAAACATCCAATCAAACACAAAACATCGAAAAACTCGAAACACATACATCCTACCCTGCTACCCACCCTCTAACCAGGAAACATACACATACTACACTCAGCACCAAACCTAGAACATGCTTCGCAATACAGAACGAGAAGATAATTGCGATAGAAAAAAAGAAGAACAAGCAGAAACAAGTAAAAAATCCGCAAACACCAAGCAGCGATGGTAGAATACAGCAAATAATATAGGGGCCGAGCATGAACTTACTTGATTTGGGAAGTGGTGTTGGCAGTTGATCTGGTCAGGCTGGAAGGTTGCTGGTCTCAGGTACGAAGAAACTTTTTGCACTTTGAGAAGTCAGATTTTCGTAAAAGAGAGGAAAGAGCGCTGCTTTGCTTTCTTATAGTCAGCTCGGTGCACTTGTGGCTGTTGGATCCAGGAATATGTCGGATGCACGACAGGTGTCCCCCTCAAGCTCCATCTTATCAGATTGAGATAAACGGTTGAGATTGAAAGACCTTTGACTGCCTCGAGAACGGTCGATTGATTTGGGTTTTTGGCGGGAAGGTCATGTGTTCTTGACAAGTGGCAAGCCCGGGTTAAACCCTAAAAATGATTTGATGGGCATTTAAAAAGATATGATGGCTTGCGGTTCTCGAGAGACGACTGCTAGAAGGGTAAAAGAGAGATATGCTTCAAGTTAGGGAGTCGACTGAAAGGCATCAGAATATTTTTTGACCGAGGATGCTGAGGCCGAGGTTATTTCCTGCCTTGCTCCTATGACCGACCACCAGTTGATGTCACACTTCAGATTTTTGTAGTTCTCGGCACCAACTCACACACTCGTTGGAACCGAGAACTATGGGACATATATTGATGAGGATTTCTGCAACTAAGGTATTTGTACAGTTCAGAATGGGCAGTGAGGGAACTTCCCATTTCTTGGGGGACTAGGTATATTAGTCAGTTCTCAAGCAGTACGAGAACCCGAGCACCCATTCCTCGGATCTGGCGCAGATTTCATGGGCCGACAACATCAGAACCGAGGTCGACCACTTAGGACCGGTGGCTCGATTTGATGTATCTTACCCCCTGGAGATAAGTTGACGAGTTCAGATATCTTGGGTCAGGACGGAAATAGCTTGGGAAGCTCAACAGATCATTTGGCCGACCTCTTGAAGGCCGACGTGAGACCATAGTAGTTGGATTTTCCCTCCGACACGTGTCACAGCTTGAGAGCTCTTTACAGGCTGGCTTCATTATTGGCAGCGGAGAAAACAAGTTGATGTGACAGGCCGTCAGGCGGCAGGCTTGCTTTCGGCGACGACAGTCTTGGGGTAGAGAGCCCATCAATCAGTCGGAAACTACGTGGGAAACGTCATGAAGCTAGAGGAGCAGTATTGTATTCTCTGAGTATATAAAGAGAAGTGAGATTTGTTTGTAGATGATGAGGATCTTGACAGCAAAACTTGTAACAAAGAGAGGGAATTACTTGTAAACCCTAGAGAACAAAATAGCTCGGTCTTACTCTGAAAACAGAGAAATCACTTGGGTTGTCGCTGACATCCAAAAAATAGCTAAGGAAATAGGTAAAGTGGATTTTGTTTTCATGCATAGAATTTGTAATGTTGAAGTTCGTAAATTAACTAAACATGTTGTTTGTTAGGAATTTAGGCTAAAATAATATATAAGAAAAGTAAAAAACAATCACATAAGAACACATAATTTATTTAGTTCGTCCAAAACTAGATTACATCTAACCCTTTATTTGGATTGGGTGTAAGAAAGTTTATTAAAGTATGGTAAGATAAGGTAATAAGAGATAAAGTAAAGTAAGTGTTAAAGTGTGATGAGTGGAAAATATATTAATATTTTCCACCCTTTTTTACTTAATATTTTGTATGGTTTCTCAAGTTTTATGAACATTTTGATGTGTTTTACTTTATTTTGAATATAAAATAAAATCAGGACTCAATGAAATCAATCATGATGAAATTTGAAACAAATAATGGTAAAAACTAGACTTGACATTTGGATTTTGGAGGTTGGAAGCTTGAAATGGCATTCTAACGAAGTTCAATTTCGGAAATTTTAACTTTGCACAATTTTCGTATTTTGGCCATAATATTTTACTCCGATATCAGATTGAGGTGATTCAAGTTCCAGATGAAAGAAGACTCAAAGATCTACAACTTTGATGTTCATAAGAATTTCGAATTCTGAAATTTTCAAGACTAAAATTGATAAAAAAAAAAATCCAAAGTGTGTTATGTGTAATTATTAAAGTCATTATCAAAAATTAAAAAAATGGAAAATGACAATTTACAATTGTCAAACTTCCACCAAACATGCTTGGTGGAGTGTTTGGTGCCATATTTGGTGGCATGTTTGGTGGAGAAATTGGTGGAGGCAAAATTTTGCCTATAAATAATGCTTGATTTCATTTGTAAATTTCATACTTTCCTTAGCTTTCTTAATAAGGAATTGAGGATTGTATCTTGTTTGTATATATTTATAGTAATGTATTTTTTTTTAGTAGTAGTAATAATAGTTTGTTTATTTTATCTTTCTTTTATGTTTTGTAGTTAATTTCCGCTGGGAGAAGGGTGGAACTTTTATTATGATAATTTAGATTTATTTCCCTTATTTTATAATATATATATATATATACATATATATATATATATATTATATATATATATATATATATATATATATTATCTTGAAACCTGACTTAATTGGATACTGTCTTTATGGTCGGTTGGACTTAATTAAAATATTCTTAATCCTGACTTTGTTGGGTACAGCCTTTATGGTCGGTTGGATTAAATTAAATTTGACTTAATTGGATACCGCCTATATGGTCGGTTGGTAATTCATGAAAATTTATATATTATAATAAGGGAGATTTCTAGATTTGAAATATTAAAAGTGGATCCCCCAACCCCATCATTTTATTTTTAATCTAGGGAAATGATGAAACACAATATTCATTAGTTTAATAATTGATTGTCTTATATAATGTGTGATGTTTTGGTTTGTTTATTGAATCTTGACCTTAATGCTTATTGTTGCCTGATCACCAATAAGAATTGATATGGTAAACTTAAAATGAACCTGACGGCGGGATTTTAGGTTTCAACCTTAGATTCAATAGCTCACGATCTCACCTTAGAGATTTTCTTCCTGGATAGACATATACCTGTCGGGCGTGGGTAGCCACAATTGGAACTTGATCTTAATGAATTCAGAGTTTCTTAATTAATATAGACATATAGTTAATTGGGTTACTTTGGGTGTTTGCATCTGACCATCGACATAGGCTTTTGCATATCTTCATGTTTCAGGTTAACAACTGATTTATTGCATATGTATGAGAGAACCAATTCATCATTAGAATAATATTCTGTGGAATCACAACCCTAGATGATTGTGTCTTTTGTTTATTTTCCTTTGTATTTTCTTTTGTGTTTTTATTTATTTATTTAGCAAATCCACATTCAACCAACCAATCAGCAATCATTCCATTCTCACCCTAATTAGATACCTGTAAATAAATAGAATCAATAATTAACAACATCAGTAGAAATTAAGTCCTCGTGGGATCGATATTTTTATACTACTTGAGAGATACGTGCACTTGCATTACGTGTATGATTTCACCGATCAGAGTATATGTCCTAAAACCAGTTATGGAAGTAATGGTTTAAGGCATAATGTTTGTAATATAGTTTATTATTTATTAATAAAAGACATTTTTTAACTACAAATTATTACATCCATATTTTATTTATATGTCCTAAGACATTATGACAGATGAATATCATTAATCCAAAAGACGTTTGCGATTATGAGAGTCAATGATATTTATATATGTCTCAAATTAAGTTCTTGGTAAAATGTGATTGTTATACAGGACAATAATATATCACTTGACCAATATTATTGTGTATCGCCTAGATTGACATATGATGTTAATAGAATGAATGATGAGTCTCATATCATAAGGACACAGACAATATATGTTTCATTAGTAGAATAAAATATTGAACATGACCATAGAAACGTAAGATCACATGTTAATATTATCTAAGGTCATTGATATTCGTAATAGTATATTAGTGTCGTCATATCCTCTGACTTGAGATCATATGATGACTTGTACGATAGTACTCTTGGTTCAATAGTATATCCTCATTCGACTATCCACGTCCTTAGAATAAATGCTAGATGGTCTTGAGCGGTTGACATATGAAGTCAAGCATGCTTCAAGATGGGATCTGAAAACTTTGATAATAAAAATTATAGATGTTTCAAGGAAACTCAAAAGTTATGGATATAAGTCTTTGGTCAAAGCAGTCGATATCTTAGATATATCAAATCTACAAGATAAAGTTTAAAGATATATCGAGTATAAGGATTTGACCTTACCATGATCTCAGACTCGATAAGAAACATAAATATCGGAATGAATGAGATGACATGCTCGAAGTGTATTCTAACAGGTTCATATGTTTTCCGACTTCATTCATCGACTAGGGGCTATGATTTACTACTAGGCGATTACCTATGGTCTGTGGAATATCATAGAGATGAAATATTAAAGAGTTAATATTATTTCACTGCTACTCGATAATGAACCTATGACGGTCACACAATATAGTTCTCATCTATGTTACAAATTCAAGGATGTTTATTAATAGTTAATAAATGATTATTTTGGCGTTTCCTAATTGAATTAGGATATTCGAGATATTTCGGAAATATTAATTGATTAATAAATTCGAAATATAAAATTAGATTTAATTGTTTAAATAAATATTTGATATTTATATTAAATAAATTAAATATAATTTTAATTAATTATTAATTAAAATTAGGGGTGATCACGGTTTCGGGTCAAATCGCAACCCGATCTGAACCGCACCGCGTGGTTTGAAAAAAAATTAAAAATTATTTCGGGTCGGTGTGCTGTTTTGACCCAACCGCGACCCGAACCGCCCAAAACCGTAAATTTTGACTCGACCCGCGACCCGAACCGCCTAAATCGACGACCCGCGTTCAAATTAGATATTATTTTATATTTTTCTTCTTCTTTAACCATGAAATTTAAGATATTTAATGATCATATGATAATATGCAATGTATAAATGAAAATTAGATATTTTTTCTCTTCAATTATTATGTGAAAACACACAAAATTTTCTTCAAAAAATTAATAATCCAAACGGACGACCCGAACCGCCCAAACCGCTAAACCGCCAACCCGAACCGCCGCGGTTTACCTTATCAAATTTGCGGTTTCGGTTTCTAATTTCCCAAATCACCAACCCGCGCGGTTTGAAGTGAAAAACGAAAAAACCGACCCGAACCGCGCCGCGAACACCCCTAATTAAAATTAAGTAAGTTAAATTATTAATTAATTATTATGCCAGAATAATATTTAATTTATTGGACTTTAATTTAGTGGGCTAGCACCCAAATTAATTAGAGTCCTAATTAAGATTAAATAGGGAAGTCTTTATTTAATTATGATTCCTAAATTTGATTAAGTATCCTAATTTATTTTGGAAAAAATCTTTAAGAGACCAAATTTGATTTGGGGAAATATTAGATTGACCTTATTGTATTGGGATATAATTGAAACAAATCTCATGTTTATATATATATTAAAGTTCACGTTGAAACAAAGAAAAACAATAGGCAATTGATTGTTCAACCAGAGGCAATCTTGTTGCTGAGCGTGCAAAAGCATACATATATATATATGCAAAAGGTTTGCATGTGAAAATATTATATATTTATTAATAGAAGCAAATTGGTTGTTTAAAAAGTAAAAGGTTACACGTGTGCACGTTGATGCTGTAGAAAAATATATGCAAATTGAATTTTTGCTAATCTACATGAAAATAACGTTTGCGCCTCCTTGCATCAAAATATTTAATCTCTCTAATTGGAACGATTCCAATTTATTCCTAAAGACTTCAACATCCTAGAATAGAAAAAAATTTCTTTTGTTTTTGAAAGTGAGAACGATTTGTTCATAGAAAAATGCTAGTGTGCCAACTAGAGGTGCAATGCTTGGTGCACTACTGCAATAGAAAAATCAAGGAGAATATTCAAAAGGCTACAGAAAAACAACAAACCCATCAATATATGTTTTACTATTAGTAAATATTATTTATGTTGATAAATAAAATATTTATTGCATGCATGTTAAAATTAATATAGATTAATTTAATAGTATATTGTTTACATCAACAATGACATAACCACGATCCTTAAAGTGGTTTTGGAAGAAAATTTTAAATTCCAGTCGCATGCATGCTTCCGTGCTAACCCAAAAACCTTACAGTAAATTATCTTTTTATGTTTGGGAGCATGATATGGTAAAATGATGGTTTAATAATGTTGCTGTGCTTGGTTGGAAGGTATTGTAAAGTAAGGTTAAATATAAAAATACATAATTACTCTTCCAATGTAAATAACCACTATAAATATATAAATTATTTAGATTTTTTTTAAAAAAAATTAATTTTGATAATAAAAAAAATATTAAATAAAATATAATTAATTTCCAAAAATCATTACCGTAAATGAAGAACAATTATGGTAGTTGATAAGTGCATGAAAATGTACTTTGAACATCACTTATTCGGGTTTATTGTTAAGTATCTAGCTCTATATTTTATATTTTATTATATAATTTTTATCATCATATTAATTTAGAAAGTGTTTATTATTTAAGCCAATTTTGTGATTTTTTTTTTATTTTTATAGGAATTGGGAATTTCCTTACAAATTGATTGCCAAAATATATAGCCCGTAAAAATTGGAGTTCAAATCAAATTGATATTCTTGACACTTGTGCATTTATTGACAGGTCAAATTTGGTGCACTGTCGAATTGGGAAAAAAAAAAAGAAGAAGGAAATGGCAAGTAGTCAAAGTCAATAAGGAAAGCAATTAAGATACACGTGAAGGCTGCAAAAATTGATTAGGTTTCTTTTAGTGCACAAAAAAAATAATAAATAGCCCACGACGTCACTTTGGCAAGGGGCTTTTTCATGCAAACTACAAGCTTCACGTTAGAGAGGAGTGCCGCAAGCAGACAGAGCCGAGAGTTGCAAAAATCAATTCCAGTGTTGAGTTGAACATGTTTCTCCATTATTTTCAGGCTATGTTTATTTATTTTATGGCGAACTAATTTCCTAAGCAAAGCTAGAGTTGAACTCTTGTACTTATATTCCAATATTTATGTTCCTGATTCCTGAATAATTTTTAATATTTAATACAATTGGTATTTTATTATTGTCTTTCATCTTTTAATTTTCGATTAATTCAGAGATTGTGTTTTTACTAATTTTCATATAAGTATAGTCTTGCTTTTTCTATATGTGGTTGGGGAACTCAGTTGTGACTTATTGTTATTTTATGAGTTAATCTTCTACTGCATTATTGCTCTTGGGTATATTGTCGACACTAGATAGGTCATAATAATAATATATTTTGCTTTTAATGTAGAGAAAATAATATACCAATTACCTTATGATTTACTGTGTTTTAAATTGATTTATTCTCCGATTATTGCTTTGGGAAGTGAAACCTTCAATTGAGAAATAAAAGGAATCAAACATTAAATATAGAAACGCTATACAAGAGGGATTCCTGACGCTTTGCTGCTTTTCTTCTATTGATAATCCCTAAGCATTTTTCATAATTTTTATTTTAAATTACCAATTAAATGTTTTTCTTTAATTAAGTTATTATTAATGTTCCTCTTAAGTGATTCAGTTCCTTCGTAACCATTTCTCTGAGGAATCGATACCCCAGCTATACTGTGATAACCGTAAGTACTTTTTGGGCGTAATCAAATTTTAGCGCCGTTTCCGGGGAGTCGATTTACAATCAAAAGGAGCAGGTTTACTTAGTCAACAGAAAAATGGTAACTTCGTTCCCTTTTTTTTTATTTTATTCATTTTAGTTTTAGTTTAAATTTTGATTTTTAGTTTTATTCTTTTTATTTATGTTTCTTGTTTTTTTTTTTTAGTGCATGCCTAGACCTAGGGATCGTTTGGGTAGATTTGTTAGAATTAAAGAGGAAGACTCGGACTCAGAAAGCCTATTCGAAAACTTTTTTGCTACACCACCTAGATCTAGCATACACAACATGAGTGATCACGAGGAGCAACCCATTAGGACTCTTCAAGAGTACCTCCATCCTACTCGCACAGCTACATCACGAGGAGCAACCCATTAGGACTCTTCAAGAGTACCTCCATCCTACTCGCACAGCTACATCATCATGCATAATGTTTCCCCATAATGCACCACATATAGACTTTAAGCCTGGATGTTGGACAAAATGACTCATAGCGTCACTATTTGCACAGATCATTGTGTTGTTGTAGCAAATTGACTATGTGACAAGGAAATTGCACTCTCATCATTTGTGATTAGATCACCATAGATATATAAATGAAGAGAGGTCCCTATGATTAGTTCCTGGACTGAGAATGATATGAGACAGTATCAGTCCCCGAAGGATTAATCATTAAATATCCCTAGCCGGAGTATTATCGAGACCGGACATCGATATGCGGAATAGGCTAGTATTGCACTTGTGTGCGTTGTGAGGGCACAACGGCATAGTTCTCATATATATAAGTATTGGATACTTATGCAAGTGCGATAGGAGGTCGTGTTTCACCGATGGTACGGGAAACAGCTTCGCTCTGGATAGACCCTTCGGAATCCCATTGGTATTATGACTATGTGTCTATGGGAGGCCGAAATCAAGGTAGATGTGTATAGTCTTAACCTGAGACTTACATCGCTAATACTTACGATAATCGATAGACTTTGGTCTTGGTGGTACAGGCTTTAACCGGTTCTGCGTACACCACTTCTGGGTTTATCAGAGAGTCGTAGTGTATTGGATGTGATGTCAAGACGGAAGTATCACTCCAGTCATAGTGGAGATGATGTCACGCAGGATACGGTATTAGTGCTCTTAAGTGCTGCGCGGCCATCGGGATATTATGACAAGGTCATGTATATCCGATTATAGAGACTAGTTAACAGACATCCGACATGTGCTTCGTACGGGGCATACACTTATCCAGCCCCAGGCCTAGCACGTGACTATCCGATACTGGGCCGATATACACAATACATTGGTATACTACGCTTGATACAGATCTTTAATATTCTTAAATGGATATGTCCGGAGAATTGGGTAGACTTGGTGCTTTGCTAGGAGTCGACCTTGTCTCGTAAATCGGTAGAACGTAGTACTTGGTACGTACGTGATTCGGATACTCCGACGACTGTATTTACTGCCAACTTATCCGGGGATCTCATGGGTCGCTTCCCGATAATCCACCGATGACGCACAACTCGCACTCTTGAATAATCTGGGATTATATAGAAGAGAGAGAAAATTAATCTAGGATTAATTACGGAGATATTTTATCTAGGATAAAATATCGTCTAGAGAGAGATAACGATTAATTTGGAATTAATCGGTAAATTAATATATTCGATATATTAAACGAAATTAGATTTCGACGCGGAATTAAAATTAGATTTTAATTCGGGCGAACGAATTAATTTAGAATTAATTCGTTAGCGACGTGAATAGTGAATTCGCTAGGCGTAATCATTTAAATACGACGCGACGGAAAAATCGTTAATTTGGAATTAACGAACCCGAGCCCGAATGTGATTGCGAGCGCATTCGTATTTCGAATTCGAGTGCGGCATCGCAAGTCGCATCAAGCGTCAAATCATTAGTCGCATCAAGCGTCAAATCACTTGTCACTTTGAGTGATGTGACTTGACAACATGTCACTTTATTAAAGTGACTTGATGTGAATGGTGATGGACTTGACATAAAGTGTAAAGCATTTTGGAGGGAAAAGCTTTAAGTTTTGGCTCCAAAATTCATTTGATAAATTGGATTTAATTAAATGAAGTTGATTATTTATTTTGGAAAATATATAATCAAAAGTTTTACACATTTTTTATTAAGTCAAAAACACTTTCATCTCTCTCATTTTCTCTCCTCTCCTCACGCCAAAACACCAAAAAACTTACTGGTTTTTGAAGCCATTTGGGCGTGAATATTAGGGAAGCAATAGTGGTTTTTCATGGTGAGAAATCACGTGCTAGCACACTTACGAGTCTTGCGAAGGTGGTAGGGAGGTTCACCCATGAGCCGGGATCCGTTCGACGAGGCTTGGAGCTCCGTTTCGCAACTCAAATTTCTGTTTTGCAAGGCAGTGGACTGCTACCAGTGGCGCCAAAAACAGTGGGCATTTTGGGCTTGATTCGTCTCCAAATCGACTCAACCGATCGATGTGAGTATTCCGCTACCTCCGTTGATGTATTCACACAATATTTTCATGTCTTGTTTGATCTTGGGACCTAGATTAATACCAACAATGGCATCAAGAGCTTAGGTTCAAGCATGAAAAATGTAGGGCTTAAAATTTGGGTAAATGTTTGTTGAGCATGATTTGAATAAATTGATTGTTTAAGTATGCTTATAACATGTTTAATTTCATTTTGGTTGGACCAATTTGTTGAAAATTGATTTGGAATAATTTTCCCCAATTTTTGTCACTTGGCCGAATGTGTGGATGAATTTTGGATTCTTGGAATTTTTTGGTTTTGATTCATTGGATGAGTTAGAATCATGTAGGATGATGTTAATTTGAAGTCAATTAGATTGAATTTTGAATTGAACATAAATCCCCAAAAATTCTATGTTGGCCGAATTGGAACTATGCCCTAATGTCTTGGTATTTTTTGATTTTATGAACATTGGATGTGTATGAAATCATTTAGGATGTTGATTTAATGTCGATTGTGGGTTCGATTGGATTGAAACCAAATCGGACACAAAATCCTTCCTTGGCCGAGAGCATGAAGCATGTAAATGGGTTTGATTTTTCAATTTGTGTGTTGGACATATAATAATGAATTGAGTATGATTAATTGGACTAATTTAGTGTTTTGGAAATGTTGATTTAGTTGATTAATCATGTAATGCACTTTAGGTAATTAAATTGCTAAATTGGATTTATGTAATTTAATTATTTGAGGCCGTAAAATTGGATTTGGGCTATTAAAGTTGTTATTGGGCTTATTGGGCTTTGTTGTACAAAGTTGGGTTTAGGCCAAATGGATTGGATCCAATTGGGCCCAAAACCTTAACCATAAAGCCCAAATGCGACTAATGAACCTTTAAAGTTCAATTGGGCCTAATGGGCCAAGATTGATTTATGGGCTTATGGGGTAAATCCCGGATTGGACTTTGGTTATCGGTTTGACCCGAGTTGACCAAAAGTCCACGCCTTAAGAAATCAATTAAAAGCCCATTGGACTCTAATTGAATTGACGTTGGACGTTAATCGGTCTTTGAGACGCGTTACGATTAAATTTGGAATTTAAATCGTAAAAGGTTTATTAAATAAAGTGTAATGTTTAATTTGGAATTGAATAGTGAATTAGTATTAAGTACATGTTAAATTTGATTTAATGATGTAGTTTAATTTAATTCATTAATTCGTACTTTGAGTACTTATTCGCAAACACGAGTTTGACTCGAACAAAATCAAATCGTTGTTTGAACATTGGATGATCACTTAATTATCAGATTAATTAATTTGATTAGATTGATTGATAGCATGCTTATGTGTATGAATACGTGGTTGTGTTGTATGAATAATGTATATCGGATGGATATTAGATGGGTGGGCAATTTTAGAAATTATTGTAATAAATTTGATTTATTAAATTGGACCTGCGTGTCCAGCCTTATCTCCTTCATTCTCTTTGTATTCTCTTCTCACCTATTCCCCTCCATGTAAATGAGGTTTCTTTAGAAGTGTAGTGTAACAGGTAGAAGTAATATAAGTGCTAGCTTGAGTGAGAAAGGGAGAGATTTGATCTAGGATCAATGTGTAAAGTATCCATCCGCATATCATTATTATTTATTTTCATACTCGCTTTATTATGTATTTAGAATGCATGTTTAAGGGTGTATGATGATGAGACCTTAACAAAGATAATTAAATTGGTAGCCAATTTGCACGCGAAAAACCCTCGTTAAATATCAAGCGTTTATTTTCCTTCCATTGAGTGATTCTTACTCAAGATCCGAGATTGGCAGGGGTTGTTGGCCAAAGTCAAGCCCTTGTCCGTCGAAGATGTGTTTTAATCACGAGGCTTTGTTCCATATCGGTGTCGTGTCCAAGTTGTGGTTTGTTGGCCAAAGTCAAGAAAACTTCTTGTCCATTGACATTGATTACGAAGCTTCCATGTCAATGGGTCCGCGCTTGACTGGGATCACTAGGTTTGTTGTGCCAAAGCCAAGGCCTAGTTGATTCAGAGGAAAAAGGTTAGGGTATACATTCGATGTATAGGCATATATAAGATATATGTTTGGGACTTGGATGTCCACCTACTGGATCTAGGAGTTGGATGAGATCCAATTGATCTTCGAGATCTACCTAGTTAATTATCATACAATTTGTTGGCCAAAGTCAAGATTGTGTGATATTTAACGGGATCCTAGCCCACTAGGAAACACGGTTTCCCGAGTACTCGACAGAGGGTTAGAGGCTCGACGAAAAATAGTGGGAGGCAAGTATTGAATTTGCAACATTCGTTCGAATACTCGCTAAACGCGCTCATCTATTTTACTCGTCATATTAATCAAAAGTATTAGTTGAACTAATATTTTATGTTGTTTTAAAAATATATATATAGTTGGACTATATACAAACTCATTCAATAAATAGTTGATTTTATAATTGGATTATAGTAATCAATATAATTGAATTAAATGATAGTTGATTTTATAATTGGATTATAGTAATCAATATTAAAATTATAGTTGATTAAACAATTGGATTATTGTAATCATTATAATAAATAGTACCTTATTAAATTGATTAAATAGTTGGACTATTGAAATCAAGAAAGAATTGAAAAGTTGAATATTTAAAATATATAATCCTTGGATTAAATGTTTTAAATGATTTAATTTTCATTGGGAATTAATAATAGGTTACTTTATTGGATAAAATAACTTGTTATAACTAGGCCCATAATTAAGCAAATAAGTAGAGCATAAAATCTTTGGAAGATTTATATGATGATGATTTTAGTGCTTAATTAATATACTTATCATAAATCTATCTTTAGATTTAAAAGTATTAAATTGCAATTAATAATTCTTGGAGAATTAATTGACTATTCTAGTGGAGAAAAGTCAAAGTTTGCAATTGGGCATGTTGCACAAGGTGCACATCGTTTCGATATTCCGAAACCCAAGGCTTGGCCAAAGGTTTGTGAAATATTGAAAAGATAATTGACATATCCCAAAGTGACTACCATTTGGATATGAAAGACACGAAGGAATTAAAGAAAGGGCGAGGCTCTGACTTTAAGATATTTGTCAAAGTTATGTTCACTACTAGTATTGAAATTGGATTTTAAATACTTAGTGTGGTACATAAAATATATGTATTGATGTTCAGAATCCGCTATGAGCTGGATACTGACTTCAAGCCGAGATTTCTCTGCGAATCGGAAACGGGACGAAAGTCGCTGTTTCGACCGTAGATACCTAAGTTTAGGAACTACCCTTCAGGTATGTACTTAAATTAGGAAATGTTATGATGTAACTAGTTTGACTAGAGACATTATATCTATATCAGTGTTTAATCCGTTGCGGATAGAACCTTTATATTATAGAACACTAAGTGTTTTATTATATAAAGATGATACTGAGATAAACACATTAAATGTGAATAACATAATTTATATTTTGAATATAATAAAATCTCAAACATATAAAAATGACAAATATATAGCTCAAATTGATTTGATCAATAGAGACTTGTTTGTGGCATTGTTGTCTAGGACACAATTAAACCAGACTCGTATATCCACACTTTTGAAGAGTGGGTACTAGGCCTGATTTGACTATTCAAATAAGGTCTGCGAATCTAGTTTATTAGGTAAAGTACCTAAAATACTATTTACTTAGTAATAGTAAAAGGGCCACCGGTCTGTTAGCCCTATTCATGGTGAAGTAAGTGGGCCCATATCTAGCTAGACTAGATGTGAACATGAATATTTCGTGACCTTGACGGATGTAGCATCACGTTATGGTTATGTGTTTCTTTTGAAGAACACAAATCGGAAACTTTAGAGTTTCGACACGAAATAGAAAAACAGATCGGCTATAGTATTATTCCGCCACGGTAAGACCGTAATGGAAAATACTTAAGCAGTAAGTTTCACACGTACATGAAAGAGTACGGTATTCTTTCATATGAGGACTCCTCCTGAGACACGTCAGTTAGACGGTGTGTCCGAACTAAAAACCGAATTTTGTTGGACATGATAAGGTTTATCACGAGTCGCTCTGAGCTACTGTTTCCTTCAATATGATATGTATTAACAGTGCAAAACTTATTTAGAATAAGGTTCCATATAAATCTGTTTGACAGATGTCATATAGGATATGAACAGGAAAGAAACGGGGTTTCTCACTCCTAATAATTTGGGTATGCCAGGCATAACGTTTGGATGATACCAAACTAAGAACCCAAATTGGATAAGTGCCAATATAGGTTATCCTAAGGGAAACCTTAAGTATAGTACTTATAAATCTCACATGAGAACAATGTGATTGTTGCTCACCATGCGGTTTTTCCTGAGAGGAATACCGATATGCAGTGGTCAGTGGGAGGATAGTGATACTCGATGAAAATCGGAGTAATACTGTTCTAGGCACGAAGTCCTTAATGGAACACAAATAGTTCATCTATGATGAATCTGTACCATTAATCTTCAAATACACAAGAACTTCGTAGATCGGATAGAGTCAGAAAACAACCTAGGGTATGGGTTTCTGATCTAACCTCATAAAGATGTCAATCTTATGAAGGTATACCAACCGACTACGTTTTGAGGAAGTGATACGAGGTATCAACTCCTTGTTATGGCAAAGTGCCATGAATCCGAAATGGATTCCATATATAACAACTATTTTGGATACTAGTTGTTGTACCACAAGGCATTGTGCCTATTGGTACATTAAACGTCTTCAAGGAAGACATACATGGAAGGCAACATACCAACGTACAAAGCTGAGCTTTTGACGGAAAGGTATCGTTATCAACATTGTGTTAATAACGGTTCAACCTTTTACCTGTTGCCATGGTAAATCCATTTTGAAGATGCTTGAAGATAACTGTATATTTCATTTATGAAATGTGTCAGTTACAAATCAAAATCGCTTTCCTGAAAAGGAAACCTTTTGGAGGATGTTTACAACATCCTGACGATTTTGTATAACCAACAAACGAGGTTTGCGGGTTATTCGATCCATGTTTGGATTAATGCAAGCATAAAGTTCTTGGAACTGTCGTTTTGAAATAATCATAATGGTTTATGATTTGAATCAAAACGAAATAATTCTTGTGTATATAAGGAGGTTAGTGGGAGAGGGCACTGACAATGAAATTCCCATATAGCAATTGGTGAAAGCTTGGCTTTCATAGATATTCTTTCAATAGAAATTCTCCGTAGAATTCTGGGGAGTAACAACCTTTATTCAAGGAATAAAGATCTACTGGGATAGATTTGGAGTTGTTAACACTCTCTGGGAAATTGTACATTTAAAATGTACTTGATAGGGTGTCTCATACGCTTCGAGCATATGGAGTCACGATCAGGTCAATCCAAGTGATAGTCACTGGATTGAACATTAAGAACATCTGTTAGTATCTGAGATAACTAAAGATGTTGTCTTAAACTATGGAGAATGAGAACTTGAAGTGACTGGGATCACTGCTGCAAGTTTCCAAACAATTAAATACTGCGGTACTATAAAGTTTGAATAACGGGACAGTGAGCTGGAAATCTTCCTAGCAAGATAACTGTTGCCGAATAAACAACAAATGCGGATTATTGCTGCAGCTGAGGCAGCAATAGAAGCCATTTGGATCGAAAATAAATCTAATTAGATTAGATATAGTTCTGTTAGCAGCTGAGCTAGGCGTCAGCACAGGCTAAGGAATTAAAGGTCTCATCGACGATCCAGATATATACTTCTATATCATCTGATTCGTTCGGATCATACATCGTGGCGATGTGATGATCGTGTAAATCGCGTCAGACGATTATCAAGCAAATCCGCTGACGAAAACCTTTCCTCAGCAATTTGAGCGAACCGTACATAGTTCGGGTGTGGGACACTTGAGTGACTGACTATGTGCCAAGTGGGAGATTGTTGGACAAAATGACCCATAGCGTCACTATTTGCACAGATCATTGTGTTGTTGTAGCAAATTGACTATGTGACAAGGAAATTGCACTCTCATCATTTGTGATTAGATCACCATAGATATATAAATGAAGAGAGGTCCCTATGATTAGTTCCTGGACTGAGAATGATATGAGACAGTATCAGTCCCCGAAGGATTAATCATTGAATATCCCTAGCCGGAGTATTATCGAGACTGGACATCGATAATGCGGAATAGGCTAGTATTGCACTTGTGTGCGTTGTGAGGGCACAACGGCATAGTTCTCATATATATAAGTATTGGATACTTATGCAAGTGCGATAGGAGGTCGTGTTTCACCGATGGTACGGGAAACAGCTTCGCTCTGGATAGACCCTTCGGAATCCCATTGGTATTATGACTATGTGTCTATGGGAGGCCGAAATCAAGGTAGGTGTGTATAGTTTTAACCTGAGACTTACATCGCTAATACTTACGATAATCGATAGACTTTGGTCTTGGTGGTACAGGCTTTAACCGGTTCTGCGTACACCACTTCTGGGTTTATCAGAGAGTCGTAGTGTATTGGATGTGATGTCAAGACGGAAGTATCACTCCAGTCATAGTGGAGATGATGTCACGCAGGATACGGTATTAGTGCTCTTAAGTGCTGCGCGGCCATTGGGATATTATGACAAGGTCATGTATATCCGATTATAGAGACTAGTTACCAGACATCCGACATGTGCTTCGTACGGGGCATACACTTATCCAGCCCCAGGCCTAGCATGTGACTATCCGATACTGGGCCGATATACACAATACATTGGTATACTACGCTTGATACAGATCTTTAATATTCTTAAATGGATATGTCCGGAGAATTGGGTAGACTTGGTGCTTTGCTAGGAGTCGACCTTGTCTCGTAAATCGGTAGAACGTAGTACTTGGTACGTACGTGATTCGGATACTCCGACGACCATATTTACTGCCAACTTATCCGGGGATCTCATGGGTCGCTTCCCGATAATCCACCGATGACGCACAACTCGCACTCTTGAATAATCTGGGATTATCTAGAAGAGAGAGAAAATTAATCTAGGATTAATTACGGAGATATTTTATCTAGGATAAAATATCGTCTAGAGAGAGATAACGATTAATTTGGAATTAATCGGTAAATTAATATATTCGATATATTAAACGAAATTAGATTTCGACGCGGAATTAAAATTAGATTTTAATTCGGGCGAACGAATTAATTTAGAATTAATTCGTTAGCGACGTGAATAGTGAATTCGCTAGGCGTAATCATTTAAATACGACGCGACGGAAAAATCGTTAATTTGGAATTAACGAACCCGAGCCCGAATGTGATTGCGAGCGCATTCGTATTTCGAATTCGAGTGCGGCATCGCAAGTCGCATCAAGCGTCAAATCATTAGTCGCATCAAGCGTCAAATCACTTGTCACTTTGAGTGATGTGACTTGACAACATGTCACTTTATTAAAGTGACTTGATGTGAATGGTGATGGACTTGACATAAAGTGTAAAGCATTTTGGAGGGAAAAGCTTTAAGTTTTGGCTCCAAAATTCATTTGATAAATTGGATTTAATTAAATGAAATTGATTATTTATTTTGGAAAATATATAATCAAAAGTTTTACACATTTTTTATTAAGTCAAAAACACTTTCATCTCTCTCATTTTCTCTCCTCTCCTCACGCCAAAACACCAAAAAACTTACTGGTTTTTGAAGCCATTTGGGCGTGAATATTAGGGAAGCAAGAGTGGTTTTTCATGGTGAGAAATCAAGTGCTAGCACACTTACGAGTCTTGCGAAGGTGGTAGGGAGGTTCACCCATGAGCCGGGATCCGTTCGACGAGGCTTGGAGCTCCGTTTCACAACTCAAATTTCTGTTTTGCAAGGCAGTGGACTGCTACCAGTGGCGCCAAAAACAGTGGGCATTTTGGGCTTGATTCGTCTCCAAATCGACTCAACCGATCGATGTGAGTATTCCGCTACCTCCGTTGATGTATTCACACAATATTTTCATGTCTTGTTTGATCTTGGGACCTAGATTAATACCAACACTGGAATGATACAGCTTCTCCCTAACTTTCATGGTTTGGAGAATGAGAACCCTTATATGCATATTAGGGAGTTTGAAGAGATTGTAGTAACCTTTCATGACCAAGTTGGTGTTAGTGTTCCTAGAACATGCCAAAGATCTCTAAGAGTGATTCGTGTGTGAATTTTACCAAAGGAAGTTGCGGAATGCTTACATTGGTTTGGATGAATTTGAAAACTTTTCTTTGAAGATGGAAGCTTCAAGACTTCTATTAGTGTTCCAACACTTGGGTGAGTCTCCCTATCACATTCCTTTGACTCCTTAATGTGCTAGGATGCTTAATTTTTGTAACAAAAATCCATGGGAGAATGAGAGAAGCTCGGAATTTTGAGGGAGAATAGAGAGCTTAGTTGCTGTGAATAGTAACTTCATCATGCTTCCAAAGTTGACTTGTTAATTTATATTAAATTTGTGTGTTGAATTGGTTTGAGTGTTTTAAAATCAATCCAAGCTTTACACTCAACAAATCAAATCAGCCTAACCACTTCCATCACATGTCTAACATGTTGATGTAAGTGAAGTGGGTCCCATCACTTTTAAATTCAAAATTTAAGTCGGCTAACTTAACACGCAACTTCGTTCGGGCCCGGGTTCGTTTAATTCCGAATAAACGAATTTTCTGTTGCGATGTAATTAAATCTAATTTAATTAAATAATAATGCCTAGCAAAATTATTACGAAAGTCTCTTGCGAATTAAGTCTAAATTAATTCGTTCGCCCGAATTAAAATCCAATTTTAATTCTACTTTGAAATCTAATTTCAATTAATATATCTAATATATTATTTAATCGATTAATTCCAAATTAATCGTTCTCTCTCTTCTATCCGAATTTTATCCTAGATAAATTATGGCCGCAATTAATCCCAGATTAATTTTCTCTCTCTCATAATTAATCCCAGATTAATTCTGTTCGAGTCAAATATCATCGGTGAATCTTTGGGAGGCGACCCAAGAGATCCCTGGATATGTTGACAGTAAATACGGTCATCGGACTATCCGAACATGTGCGTACCCGGTATCACGTTCTTACCAATTTACAAGACATGGTAGGCTTCTAGCAAAACACCGTGCCTACCCAATTCTCCAGAAATATTCTTTTAAGGAATACAAGATCTTTGACAGGCGTAGTATACATAATATTGCGTATTACGATCCAGTATCGGATGTCACATGCTAGGCCTGGGGCTGGAGTTGCGTCTGCCCCGTATGAAGCATATATCGGATCACTAGCAACTAGTCTCTTTATGATCGGAAAGTCATGACCTAGTCATACTTTCCCGATGGCTATAGCACTATAGAGTACTAGTTTTGTATCTCTGCGTGATCATCATCTCCATATGACTGAAGTGATACTTCCATCTTGACATCACACCCAATACACTACGATTCTCAGTAAACCCAGAAGAGGCGTACACAGAACCTGTTAAAGCTCCGGACGACCAAAACCAAAGTATACTGATTGTCGCAAGTATTAGCGATGCAAGTCTCAGGTTAAGACCATATACACCTACCCTGATTTGTATTCCCATAGATACATAGTCAGACTACCAATGGGATTCCAAGGGGTCTATCCAGAGCGAAGCTGTTCCCATACCATCGGTAAACATAACCTCCTATTATACTTGCATGAGTATCCAATACCCAAATATATGAGAACTATGCAGTTAAGCTTCCATAACGCGCACAAGTGCAATACTAGCCTATTCCGCATTATCGATGTCCAGTCTCGATAATACTACGACTAGGGATATTTAATGATTAAAACTTAGTGGATTAATATTGTCTCATATCTTATTAATCTGATACTAATCATATGGACTTTTATCATTTATATATCCAGGTAATCCAATTACAAATGATAAAAGAGTAATTTCCTTTGTCACATAGTTAATTTTGAACAAGAATACCATGTTCTTTACAAAATAGTTATGATATGGGTCATAATTATCCAACAGTTGGGACTACAGACACAGTTAGACTTAAATTCTTCCCTTTTGCACTTAAGGATAGAGGTAAAAGTTGGTTGTATTATTTGAGACCTCGTTCCATAGGATCATAGGGTGAAATGACACATGTATTTTTCACTAAATATTTTCCACACCTTAAGACTAATGACTTGAAAAGATAGATCTCTATAATCTCTCAGAAAGACAGTGAGACCCTTTATCAAATTTGGGATAGGTTTAAAGAGATGTTAGCTATTTGTCCTCACCATGGGTATGAAAGATGGTGTATAGTGAGTTACTTTTATGAGGGCATAACCCCTAGAGAGCGCCAATTCATTGAGATGATGTACAATTGTGAGTTTTTACAGAAGGACCCTGGTGAAGCAATAGAGTATTTAAATGACGTTGCTGAAAAAGCTCACACTTGGACTGGACCTAATGTCATGGATAACACTGATAGGATATGTTCCACTCACTACAAGAAAAATGTGAAGTAGAGACGAAAAAATCCATCGCTAATTCGTCGCAACATGATAGGTAGCGATGGAATAGAGACGGAAAAATTTCGTCTCTATTCTCTTGGTCGCAAAAAAAAATAGCGACGGAAACTTTCCGTCTCTAATTAGCGACGAAATTTCCGTCTCTAATTCGAAACGTAATAAGAGACGGATTTTTCCGTTTCTATTCAGAAACGGAAAGAAAGTCCGTCTCTAATTGGAGACGGAATCCGTTTCTAATTTCCTACGAAATTTCTTTTTTTATAAAATTGTTATTTTTTTATTTTTTAAGAAATTAATTTTAATTTAAACAATATTATTAATATTAGTAAAATTATAAAATAAACACAACAAATAGTAAAATAAAAATTTTATTATATAAACGTTATAATGTTTAAAAAAGTACAACATAAAAAAAATACATATAACTATATAAGTCAATCCTCATCTCTCTGATCACGGTATAATGCTCTCATTTTCAAATTGATCCAATGATAACTGTCGTACCATCCCCCCAGGTTCCCTACAGCCTCTTTAGCAACGACAACCTGTGACAACAAGACAGTGTGATACTGCAGTCTGCAGCTCATAGAACTATCAGGACACATAATGATGATCATGCAAAGGACATACAGCTCTAGGATGAAGGCGAACATCTGCCTCACTGTCACTACCATCTGAAGTTCCTTCAGCAGCTTGTGAGTGATCATCAGATACAGATGTTTCTTCCGCAGGAACAGAAGATGTTGCATGTGCAGCTTGCCAAACAGAACTAGTTGCTTCCGCTTCAGCAGCAGAAGCCTCCCTCAGGCTCCCAAAAGAATGACTATCTGGTCCATCTGAAGTTGGTGTAGTCACATAACTGGAATTAGATTGATCAACTTTGGAACCAGCAAGGGTCGGAGCTCTTTCAGATAATATAGGAGAATTAACGTCATATTGAAGAGAAGAATTTTCTGCAACCAAAAAGTCATCCAGCAGAATATCTGCACATAAAGCAGCAATTATGTCATGAAACAAGATAAAAGAAAAATATGGATAAGAACTTTTAAAGCAAATTTCGTTTTAATAGACCTGTGAAGTTAAGGGATAAAGAAACAGCACGGCAAGAACAGGTTGTAGAACCATTGCCAAGAGCTCGTCATCCAAACCATACACATCACAGCACTCAGCCTCATTAGCTGGAAGACCAAGGCCCCAAAGGAACTGCAAAATTACATTTCAAGAAAAGAAAACTAATCATGTTTCCCATAATTCACAATCCTCAGACAGCCGAGGCATTTAGAAAAGGGAAAAAATAATAATAATTATAACACCACCAAATAGCCATCAACCTGTATAACATTATAAACAAACTCGAACTCCAATCCTCGAGTAATTGTTTGTTCTTTTTTTTTTTAAAAAAAAATCCTAGTTATTTGAATTTATTGCCAAAAAAAATCCATTAATCACAGTATAAAAATTTCAAATAGCGCCTCTTCAAACAACATCCAAAACTGATCAAATTTCTGGACTGATATAAACAAATAATATCACCCAAAAAAATATTAAACAATTATCGTCTACATAGTAGTTAGTTAAAGGGTTCTCTATTCATTTCTCTTCTTTAGTAATTAAACAGTGAAGTTGAAAAATAAAAAATAAACAGCGGGTGATTATCAACAAATAGAGAAAAGAAAAAAGAAATCAAAGTCGATTGAAACCTGATTCATGACATCGGGATTAGCTTCGAGAGGAAGCCACCTCTTAGTTGTTGGTTCTTGACGGTTCGTTCACAAAGAATCAAATTTCGTGTTGGAATCAAAGAAGAAGAAGAAGAAGCAAAGTAATTTGGGATGTGGCATGCGTGTTGATTTTGGTTGTTCAACGGGGGAGAAATTAAATTTTTTTGGGTGAGAAGAGAATTGAAAGGGAGTGAGAGTGAGAAGAGAATTGAAAGGGATTTGAGAGAGCGGGAATTTTTTTTTTATTTAAGTACATTTAGCGACGGAATTATGAATCCGTCGCTATTTAGAGACGGAATTTTACTAATTTCGTCTCTAATTAGAGACGGAATTCTAAATCTGTCGCTAATTAGCGACGGATTTAATATTCCGTCTCTAACTATAGCGACAAATTTGAAATTTCGTCTCTAATTATAGAGACGGATTTAAAATCCGTCGCTATTTAGTGACGGATTAATAATTATGTCGCTACTTTAGAGACGGATTTGTAATTCCGTCGCTAAATAGCAACGAAATTTTATTCCGTCTCTAATTTCGTCACTATATAGAGACGAAATTTTTATTCCGTCTCTAATTTCGTCTCAAATCCGTAGATATTCCGTCAATTTTTTCCCGCGATTTTATTACCGCCATTATTTGTTTCGGAATTTTGTCCCATCTTTAAATTACGTAGCTAAAGTCGTAATTCATTTCAACTTCATCACTATTCTGTTTCTAATCTTTGAAACGGATTATTTCGTCGCTATTTTACAGTTTTCTTGTAGTGACTCCTTCTAGCGGAGGCATACACCACTTTAGGGAAGATGATAGTCTTAAAGAACAGGTTGAGCTATTAACTAGAGAAATAAGAGCTTTAAAAGCCAAAGATAGCAAAACTATGCATGCGGTAGCCCAGTTAGAACCTCAAGGGACGTGTTTTGTGTGTAAATGGATTGATCATATAGCCCAAGAGTGTCCTTTATAGGGTGAGATGAGAGAAATATATGAGCAACAATGCAATACCTTAGGGATGTACAAGAAGCCTTATACACCGTATTCAGATACTTATAATCCTAGTTGGAGGAACCACCCAAATTTCAGTTGGAAACAAGAGTCTCAACAGCAACAGCCTACTCAACACCACAACCTAGAGGCTATACCGCTCCTCAGTATCCCACACCTACCATTCATAGAAACTCTTTAGAGGACATTGTGCAAGCATTTGTAGAGGCCCAGAGTAAAACTAATCAAAGGTTTGAGTCATTGATAACTCAAGTAGTTGAAGAAAATAAGGAGATGAAGAGTCAAGTCTCTAAATTGACTAACGTTTTAAGTGTGCAGGAACCGGGAAAATTGATCGGCGTAAACACACACGTATAACGCAAGTGCACGTATCGTTCAAGTAGTATAAAAATATCGATCCCACGAGGACTTAATTCCTACTGTTGTTATTAATTGTTGAATCTATTTATTTACAAATATCTAATTAAATGGAGAAGAGAATGATTGTTTGATTGGTTGAATGTGGTTTTCCTTAATTAAAATAAACAAAAGAAAATACTAAGGAAAATAACAAAAGACTCAAAGATCTAGGGTTGTGAATCTTTCTAATATCTTTTAAAAGATGAAGTGATTATTTTATGTTTGTGTAATAAATCAGTTTACTAACCTGGAACACGAAATTATGCAAAAGCCTATGTCGATGGTCAGACGCAAATACCCAGTTTAACCCAATTGAACCATATGTCTATGTCAACCAAATTATCTGGATTCATTAAGTTTAAGTTCCAATTATGGCTACCCCCACCCGACAGGTATATGTCTATCTTGTAAGTAAATCTATTAAAGGGTTATCTATCCTCAAGGAAGATCGTGGGCTATTAAGTCTAAGGCTGAAACCTAAAATTCCTTTGTCAAGTTTATTTTAGATTTACCACATCAATCTTATTGGTGATCAGACAACAAGAAGCATTAAGCTTAAGACTAAATAAGTAAACCTTTAAATTACCCAAACTATAAAATAATCCCTTATAAACCGGTGATATTAGAATTCATCACAACCCCAGATAACTAACACATAACTAGGGCTAGTAAAAACTTAAATAAAATAAAAGACATAAAGTAAAATGTTAAAAAATAAATTGCTGAAAAGTAAATGACGGAAAGTAAATGCTGAAATTAAATATTGAAAATTAAATGCTGAAAAGTAAATGCTGAAAGTAAATTACTGAAAATTAAATGCTGAAAGTAAATTACTGAAAAGTAAATGCTGAAAGTAAATTGCTGAAAAGTAAATAAAGTAAAAATACAATAAAAGAAAATGCTGAGGTAAAAGGATCCACTTTTATTACTTATGTTTTAGATATCTCCATTAATATAATATATTAACTTTGCATGATAATTACCAACCAGCCATATAGGCGGTATCCAGATTAAGTCAAATTAATAATTAATTACCAACCGACCAATCAGGCGGTATCTAGTTTAGTCAGGTTAAAACCAATTTAAATAATTACCAACCGACCAATATGGCGGTATCCTCGTTAAGTCAGGTTTTAACTAGTTTATACATTATAATTAAGGGAGATTAATCTAAATATTAGTAATAAAAGTTTTACCTTTTACCCCAGCAAATGGGAGTTACCTCCTCATTACTGAAAAGTAAAAACTGAAAATTAAAGAAAGAAAATTATTGTGCGTAAAAATAAATTGCGGAAAGTAAAAACTGAAAAGTAAAGAAAAGAAAGTGCGAAAGCGGAAATTAATTACTGAAAGCTATAAATAAACAAACAAGATACAATCTTCTTAGTATTCTTAAGGAATTCCTTAGAAGAAAGTATGAATTTTACAAATGAAATGGCTTGGTATTTATAGGCAACTTTTGCCTCCATCAAATCATCCACCAAATCCATTATTAATTGCTCCACTAATTGCTCCACCAAATCCATTATTAATTACTCCACTAATTGCTTATCATGTTTGGTGGTGATTTGATAATTTTTATTATTTATTTATTAATTTATTTTTTGCTTTGAAAATGATTGAAAATGACTTTAATAATTACACTTAACACAATTCTGGATGGTTCATCAATTTCGGGCATGAAATCTTCAGAATTCGAAATTATTTTGTGTTTCAAAGCTGTAGATATTTGAGTCTTCTTTAATCTGGTACTTGAATCAGCTCAATCCGATATCGGAGTAAAAAGTTATGCCCAAATTACGACAGATGCACAAACTTGGAATTTCCAAAACTGCACTTCGTTAAAACGCCATTTCAAGTTTCCAATCTCCAAAATTAATATGTCAAGTCCAATTTTTGCCCTTATTTGACCCATATTTCATCATAAATGATTTCATTAAGTCCCAATATTATTTTATCTGCAAAATAAACTAAAACACATCAAAACGTTCATCAAAACCCGAGAAACTAAACAAAATATTAAGTAAAAGAGGCGGTAAATATTGATATATTTTCCGCTCATCACACCCCCAAACCTAACATTTTGCTAGTCCTCGAGCAAAACAAAAAAATAAAATTCAAGAAACAATTAAAATTAAACTAAGCCACTTTCATAGGGATCACGGTTGCATTTAGCGTATGCAACAAGCCTTTAAACCCTTAGGTGTCCCTAGTGGACGAGTTATAGTCTCGTGAGGGCTTACAGCAATGATACCCACTAACATTTTACAAAAGTAAAAAGGTAGTGAAACTAATGCACACTAAAGCAAAAGGACAAGAGAAAAGAGAATAAAGAAGTTAGTGACTAATCAGGTGAAACTTCTACTCCAAGTTACTAGTTGTTTTCTTTCTTTCTAAATTACTGAATAAGTAAATTCTCTGATTATATTTACCATTCTCCATATGCACAGCCGACAAAATATTAATCAACTCATTTTTTTCCCACAACAGTCACAAGTGCAGTTGATAAGAGAGTAATATTTTTGTCCTAAAGTTTTATCAGAATTCACACCTTTTTGCAGCAATGGAATAATTTTTCTGATTTTTCTGATTTTTTTTCTTTGATTTCTGATTTTTTTTTTATTTATATACAATATCTTCTGTCTATGTAGCGAGTGTTGGGTCGGTGACTCCCAAACCAGTTGGCTTTAGGGCACCAGGTGTTAAGACACCCCTACGGACTTAATTACTCAGACTTCAGATATATATATTTTTGCATCATCTTTGATCCATGTAACGAGCTTTGGGCCAGTGACTCCCAAACCAGTTGGTTTTAGGGCACTAGGTGTTAAAACACCCTTACAGACTTAATAACTCGGATCTAAGATTTTTTTTTTTTACTCCATTGCTTTTTGAGATGCTTCCTCTAATTAAACTAGAGCACTGAATATTACAAACTTTTCAATTATAGCTTATGTCCGTATGTTACTATGCATGTTGATAATATCTGCTAACTTAACATATGAAGATCCATTTTAGTCTGTTTTATGGAGAATTTACAAATTAAATAATTTAAAATGAAATAAACAAAAATTAACTTGTTCCGAAAATGGGTTTGAGATACGTCTCAGGAGTGGAAACTCCTTACTCAGTTATCTCTTACCAATTTCACCTTTTTAGTCAAAATAAAAACAAAAAAACAAAAAAAAAAATATTTTTATAATTTTTGAAAATTTTTCAATTTTTTTGAAAAATTTTGGACTAAAAATCTAATAAAAATAACACAAAATAAACAAGATACTAATCAATTATTCCCTCCCCCAAACCTAAATGAGACATTGTCCCCAATGTCTTAAACAGTAGAAGATGAGTTAAGAAGGTCGTACCTGGTTAGTTGAAAATGTACGAAAAATTATCGATTAAGATCTATGTCCAATTTACGCTTCTTACCACGATCGCTATCTGACCAGTTCAACTTGAAAAGAATGGAGTCGATTTTTGGTTCAAAGGTTAGGATTTGGTCAATTAATTCTTCGGCCTTTGTCGCAGTCAGGAAAATATCTTGTACTGATTTGGTGACAAACTCATGTCTTTTGGCTTCCGCAAGAAATACAAACAGGAAATCGAAGAAATGCACAATGTTAAGTAACCCAATGGGCTTCCGATGAATGTTTAAGTGTGCCCATGATGCTACAGTGAACATTTATTCAAACGTTCCAAGCCCACTTGGTAATGCAATAAACGCATCCGCAGTATTGATCATTTCATGGATTTGTTCAGACATACCTGATACAATGCGTTCATCTTCATTTGTTGGTCCAATTAATTGTTCGTCTGCCAAAGGTTTTGGAATGATTCCCAAAACATGACCGCCACCTTCCTGAACGGCTTTTGAAATGCTTCCCATCATTCCAAGATTGCCACCGCCATATACTAGGTGCATATTTTTCTCTGATATGACTCTCCCCAATTCCTTTGCAGCCTCAATGAATTCTGGTTTATTACCAGAATTGGATCCACAGAAAACACAAATTCGCTTGACTTGCTGCTGTGAAGTTGCTTCCATTTTCTTTCTCTTATTTGGATGTATATCTGGATGTGTCGAAGAAAGAAATGTAGAGCTGAATTTATAGAACCTGAAAATGGGTGAGTAATATTAGCACTCGTACCTGCCAAATGACAATTATTAGATAAACGTTAAAATAAATCGTGAAAAATTTAAAATGTTTAGATCTTGTCGGGGAAAATAAAGGAAATAAAAAAAGAAAAGCAAATCAAAGCAATTATTAAGGCAACAGAATTGTGTACGCAATACGCCACTAGCTTAGTATAAATTCATAATGATGCGTCTCAAGAATTAATTCTTTACTCAGCCATCACAAATAAATTAGCTCTATCCTTTGTGATTGCCAAACACCATTCCTTCTGTCTTAAAATGCTCTGTTTTTGCTTTTCCCTACAAAAATAACACACAAAATTAAAAACTCTACAACATGTATACACAAAATATGAAAACAGAAATTACAACAAATTGCATGGGTTGCCTCCCTGCTAGCGCTAAATTTTTCATCTTCAGCCAGACGTGACTGAAATCCATCTGTCAAGGAGGTTTCAGCGTTATTTTGGATGTCCGATTAAAGACAATCCCATGAGCGTTGCTTTTGAATGGTCTTTTCCAACGATAAGGTAGCAGAAAAATTTTTGTCCCATTTAGTGTTTGTGCCACCTTTTTTTATCTTTGTTGCTGCATTGATTCCTGAAAAGAAAGAAATAAAATCAGGAGGTCTCGTATGGTGCTTGACTTTGAATGAAAGTTCCATTCTGTCAAGCTTCTGGGTGATATCTTTGATTTGTACTCCCCAAAACAGTGATGTTTCTTCTGAATGCTCTGGATCTTTAATAAGTTCAGACATTTGCTCCTCCATTTTCTCTGCTTCTTGCTCCACCTTTTCTTCACAGATGTATTTGAAAATTTCTGCATTCAACTCTTCATCTGTCATCTGTGAAATGCATGCTCCATAAGTATCTGTCTGAGGATGTAAAGATGTTTCTGACATTAGGTTTTCATCCTATGATACGACTGGAATGGATGGTTCAGGTAGATTTTCATCAAACATCATGGTAAAGCACGCTCCAAGATCTTCATTTTGAGGATTGAAAGTTTGATCCTCCGTTGTTGGTGCAGTTGGTACAAATAGATCAGCTTCATCCTCGTCAGAATCTGAATAATAAAAGTCAAATTGAGACTTTTCCGGTTCGGGCTTCTGAACTGATACCTCTGGTTGTTGATACTGCTCAGCCTCCTCTTTTGTTAAGGTGTCATCGTGAAATGCTTGGTACTCGAAGGCTTCATCTGAAAATGGTCCTTGAGGTATGTAGCTCTGGTTTTCTGTTAATTGTCTGATCTGCTCAGTCATTCTCTGAATAGATGCTGATTGTCTTTGAATACTTTCGAGTTGATTATGGTATGTTTCAAGCATTGTATCCAACTTTTAGTCTTATTTCTTGAATAAATCTTTGAGCATGTCAATCATCTGATCTTCTTCTGATTGTTCTGATTGATGATGAAGATCATTGTAGGTAGGTGGTGGATAAGATGGAAAATGTGGTTCTGTGAAATGTGATGGCTCGTCATACCATGAAGGATCTTGATAGCTCTGCCACCCTGGATGGTAGTTGTATTCGCAATAATCACTAGGGTGGTTACCATTACATATGTCACATCTCCCCATTGCGTTCTGTTGAGCAAATGTAATATTTCTTGGTTCTGGCATCCAGTGATAATTGTTTGGTTTGACAACAGGCCTCAGAAAATCGAACTGTTGCTCCCAGATTTGGGGTGTATCTTCTTCTAGTAAAGCTCGTAATCTTTCAATCTCCCAATAATGTTCCATTTTTCAATCACCTGAAAACAAAAGAAAGAAATAAAAATTACAGATAAAAATAAAGAAAATTAGATACAAGTAAATTAGATAGCTTCAAAATTAATAACTCAAGAAAAATAAGTCCCCGGCAACGGCGCCAAAAACTTGATCGGCGTAAACACACACGTATAACGCAAGCGCACGTATCGTTCAAGTAGTATAAAAATATCGATCCCACGGGGACTTAATTCCTACTGTTGTTATTAATTGTTGAATCTATTTATTTACAAATATCTAATTAAATGGAGAAGAGAATGATTGTTTGATTGGTTGAATGTGGTTTTCCTTAATTAAAATAAATAAAATAAACAAAAGAAAATACTAAGGAAAATAACAAAAGACTCAAAGATCTAGGGTTGCGAATCTTTCTAATATCTTTTAAAAGATGAAATGATTATTTTATGTTTGTGTAATAAATCAGTTTACTAACCTGGAACACGAAATTATGCAAAAGCCTCTTTCGATGGTCAGACGCAAATACCCAGTTTAACCCAATTGAACCATATGTCTATGTCAACCAAATTATCTGGATTCATTAAGTTTAAGTTCCAATTATGGCTACCCCCACCCGACAGGTATATGTTATCCTGTAAGGAAATCTATTAAAGGGTTATATATCCTCAAGGAAGATCGTGGGCTATTAAGTCTAAGGCTGAAACCTAAAATTCCTTTGTCAAGTTTATTTTAGATTTACCACATCAATCTTATTGGTGATCAGAAAACAAGAAGCATTAAGCTTAAGACTAATAAGTAAACCTTTAAATTACCCAAACTATCAAATAACCCCTTATAAACTGATGATATTAGAATTCATCACAACCCCAGATAACTAACACATAACTAGGGCTAGTAAAAACTAAATAAAAATAAAAGACATAAAGTAAATGTTAAAAAATAAATTGCTGAAAAGTAAATGACGGAAAGTAAATGCTGAAATTAAATACTGAAAATTAAATGCCGAAAAGTAAATGCTGAAAGTAAATTACTGAAAATTAAATGCTGAAAAATTGTGAAATGCTGAAAGTAAATTACTGAAAAGTAAATGCTTAAAGTAAATTGTTGAAAATTAAATAAAGTAAAAATACAATAAAAGAAAATGCTGAGGTAAAATGATCCACTTTTATTACTGCTGTTTTTAGATATCTCCCTTAATATAATATATTAACTTTGCATGATAATTACCAATCAGCCATATAGGCGGTATCCAGATTAAGTCAAATTAATAATTAATTACCAACCGACCAATCAGGCGGTATCAGTTTAGTCAGGTTAAAACCAATTTAAATAATTACCAACCGACCAATATGGCGGTATCCTCGTTAAGTCAGGTTTTAACTAGTTTATATATTATAATTAAGGGAGATTAATCTAAATATTAGTAATAAAAGTTTTACCTTTTACCCCAGCAAAGGGGAGTTACCTCATCATTACTGAAAAGTAAAACTAAAAATTAAAGAAAGAAAAGTATTGTGCATAAAAGTAAATTGCGGAAAGTAAAAACTGGAAAAGTAAAGAAAAGAAAGTGCGAAAGCGGAAATTAATTACTGAAGCTATAAATAAACAAACAAGATACAATCTTCTTAGTATTCTTAAGGAATTCCTTAGAAGAAAGTATGAATTTTACAAATGAAATGGCTTGGTATTTATAGGCAAAATTTTGCCTCCATCAAATCATTCACCAAATCCATTATTAATTGCTCCACTAATTGCTCCACCAAATCCATTATTAATTACTCCACTAATTGCTTATCATGTTTGGTGGTGATTTGATAATTTTTATTATTTATTTATTAATTTATTTTTTGCTTTGAAAATGATTGAAAATGACTTTAATAATTACACTCAACACACTTCTGGATGGTTCATCAATTTCGGGCATGAAATCTTCAGATTCGAAATTATTTTATCTTTCAAAGCTGTATATCTTTGAGCCTTCTTTAATCTGGAACTTGAATCAGCTCAATCTGATATCGGAGTAAAAAGTTATTCCAAATATGATAGATGCACAAAACTGGAATTTCCAAAACTACACTTCGTTAAAACGTCATTTCAAGTTTCCAATCTCCAAAATTAATATGTCAAGACCAATTTTTGCCCTTATTTGACCCATATTTCGTCCTAAATGATTTCATTAAGTCCCAATATTATTTTATCTGCAAAATAAACTAAAACACATCAAAACGTTCATCAAAACCCGAGAAACTAAACAAAATATTAAGTAAAAGAGGCGGTAAATATTGATATATTTTTCGCTTATCAAAAATTACATCTCAAACAAAACCAAATCGCGAGAACAACATATGGCACAGGCTGACTGTGAAGCATCCAAGTGAAAGGTCTAAATGTCATAACCACTCGGAGTGGTAAGAGATACACGTGCATGACACTCCCAACACTATAGGTGACACTACAAATATTAGTGCATATATTCCTCAAGAAGAGAAAGTGGTGCATAACTCAGTTCGAGTGCCATTCCCTCAAGATTTTAGGCCAACTGCGAGAGTTACAGACCCTAATGGTGAGATCCTAGAATATTTAAAGCAAGTAAAAAATTAACCTTCCTCTGTTATATGTGATCAAATAGGTTCCCACATATGCGAAGGTTTTAAAGGATCTATGTACCATGAAGAGAAAGCATCATGTGAAAAAGACTACATTCCTGACAGAGCTAACAAGTGCAGTAATTGAGCATAGGGCTCCACCAAAATAAAAAAAGATCCAGGATGCCTCACTATTGCTTGCTACATTGGCACATATAAATTTTGTCAAGCTTTATTAGATTTAGGTGCTAGTGTTAATCTTATACCATATTCTATCTATATGCAGCTGGGACTTGCAGAGATTAAACCTACATCTGTGGTTTTATAGTTAGCTGATCCCTCTATTAGATCACCGCGGGGAGTAGTTGAGGATGTTTTACTGCAAATCGATAAATTCTACTATCCTATTGATTTTCTAATTTTAGATACTTAGTCTGTGGTTAAAACTGAGTCAAAAATTCCACTCATCTTAGGTAGACCTTTTCTTGCTACAGCTAATGTCCTTATTAATTATAGGAATGGTCTCATGAAGTTATCATTTGGGAATATGACACTGGAAGTGAATATCTTTCATATTGGGAAACAACCATGAGATGACGATGAATGTCAACATACATACCTGATAGACACAGACTTGCCGGAAATGTCCTCTATACAACATGAATCCTGTTGGAGATTCTAAGCATCCCAAGATCAATAAACAAGCATGAATCACATGTGAATACATCGAGGGAGTTGCGGAATACTCACATCGATCAGTTGAGCGACGCTTTGATGAACAAAAACTAAAACTCTGCTCCTTGTGCACTCGGCAGTTCACTGGTTGCAGTCCACTATTTTCGATTTTGATCACCAAGAATTTGAGCTCCAAGCTTCATCAAACGATTCTCGGCTCATGGGTGGACTTCCCTATCACCTTCGCATGTCTCTCGGAGTGCTAGCTCTCTTGATTTTTGCAACAAAAATCCACACTTGCTTCCCTCTAGCTCACGGTTTTTACAAACCAGAAACCAGAAAATTGCCCCAATGGCGTGAGTGAGAAAGATGAAGAAGAAAAAGAGTGTCATGTGTAAAGTGTATCTAATACACTTAAAAGAAAGTCAAATACCAAAATTCAAATAATGGTAAATGTCTTTCATTCTTACACATTTGAGTGTCCAACACTCTTTCACCAACCAACTACTTCCAACACCAAAAAGGTGATAAAGTTGACTAGTCGAAGTGACGCTTGATTTGACGCTTGATGTGACTTGTGTGCCGCACTCGAATTCGAAATGCGAATGCGCTCGCAAATACTCTCGGGCTCGGGTTCGCTAATTCCAAATTAACGAATTTTCTGTTGCGACGTAATTAAATGATTATGCCTAGCGAAATCACTATTCACGTCGCTAACAAATTAATTCTAAATTAATTCGTTCGCCCGAATTAAAATCTAATTTCAATTTCGCGTCGAAATCCAATTTCGTTTAATATATCGAATATATTAATTTATCGATTAATTCCAAATTAATCGTTCTCTCTCTTTAAATGATATTTTATCCCAGATAAAATATCTCCGTAATTAATCCCAGATTAATTTTCTCTCTCATCCAATTAATCTCAGATTAATTAAAGGTGCGATTCATACGTCATCGGTGAATCTTTGGGAAGCGACCCATGAGATCCCCGGATATGTTGGCAGTAAATTCGGTCGTCAGACTATCTGAACACGTAAGTACCTCGTACTACGTTTATACCGATTTACAAGACAAGGTTGGCTTTTAGCAAAGCGCCATGCCTACCCAATTCTCCGAAAATATCCTTACAGGAATAAAGGATCTATATCATGCATAGTATACGTAGTATTGCGTATTTCTGTCCAGTATCGGATGATCACGTGCTAGGCCTGGGGCTGGAATTGTGTCTGCCCCGTACGAAGCACATGTCGGATGTCTGGTAACTAGTCTCTATAATCCGATAAACATAACCTTATCATTTTATCCCGATGACTGCAGTACTTAAGAGTACTAGTACCGTATCCTACGTGACCATCATCTCCATATGACTGGAGTGACATTTCCGTCTTGACATCACACCCAACACACTACGATTCTCAATATACCCAGCATTGGCGTACACAGAACCTGTTAAAGCCCTGGACGACCGCAACTAAAGTATATTGATTGTCGCAAGTATTAGTGGTGCAAGTCTCAGGTTAAGACCAAATACACCTACCCTGATGTCGGACTTCAATAGATACATAGTCATACTACCAATGGAATTCCGAGGGGGTCTATCCAGAGCGAAGCTGTTTCCCGTACCATCGGTAAAACACAACCTCATATTACACTTGCATGAGTATCCTATACCCAAATATATGAGAACTATGCCGTTGTGCCTTCACAACGTGCACAAGTGTAATACTAGTCTTTTACGTATTTATCGATGTCCAATCTTGATAATACTCTGACTATGGATATTTAATGATTTATCCTACGTGGACTGATACTGTCTCATATCATTCTCGGTCCAGGAAAAAATCATAAGGACCTCCTATCATTTATACATCTAAGTGATCTAATCACAAATGATAAGAGTGCAATCTCCTTTGTCACATAGTTAAATTGTACAACAACACCATGATCTGTTCAAATAGTGACGCTATGGGTCATAATTGTCCAACAAATCCAACCCTCCCGAACACCTTCTTCTTGATTCTAAGATGTTAGATACCATTGAATCTACCGTAATTATTGATATCTCCATTGGTTTTTCTATTTTACAGAATCATAGAACAAGAGGGTGGCAGTCACGATTTGAGGCTTATTAGGAGAAAGAGAGATACTGAAGTCTTCCACAGTTCAATCACTTAAGGTTGAACTAAAACCATTGCCAGAAGGTCTTCAACATGCGTTTCTCGGACCAGGTGATACCTTTCTTGTTATTATTTCGTATGAATTAAGTGCATCACAAAGTAAGAAATTACTTAGCATATTGAGTGAGCATAAATCTGCATTTGGTTGGACCATATACGACATTAAAGGTATTAGCCCATTGATTTGCTCCCATAGGATTCACATAGAAGAGGGAGCTATTCCTTGCAGAGATCTTCAACGTATACTTAATCCTACTATGAAAAAAGTTGTGAAAAATGAAGTTATAAAATTATTATATGCAGGTATTATATACTCAATTGCTAATAGTAAATGGGTTAGTCCTACGCAGGTTGTCCCTAAAAAGTCAGGTGTTACTGTTGTGCAGAATGAGGCCTAAGAACTTGTTCCTACCAAGGTAGTCACGGGTTGGTGCATCTGTATAGATTATAGGAAGTTGAATGGTGCCACCCGAAAATACCATTTCCCACTTCCTTTTATTGACCAAATTCTTGATCGGGTAGCAGGGCACTGACCGGCGTAAACACACACGTATAACGCAAGCGCACGTATCGTTCAAGTAGTATAAAAATATCGATCCCACGAGGACTTAATTCCTACTGTTGTTATTAATTATTGAATCTATTTAATTACAAATATCTAATTAAAAGGGAGAATGGAATTGATTGCTTAATTGATTTGGTTGATTGAAGATTTGCTAAATAAATAAATAAAAAGATAAAAGAAAATACTAAGGAAAATAACAGATAAAAAGATATAAGGTTGTGATTTCCTTTAATATCATTTAAAAGATGAAGTGATTATTTTATGTTTCTGCAATAAATTAGTTTACTAACCTGGAACACTAAATTATGTAAAAGCCTCTCCGATGGTCAACTACAAATACCCAGTATAACCCAATTGAACCATATTCCTATGTCAACCACATTACCTGGATTCATTAAGTCTAAGTTCCAATTATGATTACCCCCGCCCGACAGGTATATTCCTATCCTGTAAGGAAATCTATTAAAGGGTTATCTATCCTCAAGGAAGATCGTGGGCTATTAAGTCTAAGGCTGAAACCTAAAATCCCTATGTCTAGTTCATTTTAGATTTACCATATCAATCTTATTGGTGATCAGACAATAAGAAGCATTAAGCTTAAGACTTAATAAGTAAACTTATAAATTACCCAATCTATAAAATAATCCCTTATAAACCGGTGATATTAAAAGTTATCACAACCCCTAATTAACTAACACATAACTAGGACTATAAAAATAAAATACATAAAATAAAAATACTGAAAAGTAAAATAAAATAAAATGCTAAGGTAAAAGGAATTACTTTTACTACTACTAATTTAGATATCTCCCATAAAATAATATATAAACTTGTGTTAAATTTACCAACCGACCAGTCTGGCGGTATCCTTGATTAGTCAAATTAAGTCCAACCAGCCATTAAGGCGGAACCAAAAATAAATTTACCAACCGACCAGTCTGGCGGTATCCTTGATTAGTCAGGTTTAAAACAGATTAAAATTAAATTACCAACCGACCAATATAGCGGTATTCCTTATTAAGTCAATATTTTAAAATAGTGAATATATTATTTTTAAGGGAGATTAATCTAAATAGCAATAGTAGAAGAATTACCTTTCACCATAGCTGAGGAAATTACTTCAACATGGTGAATAGTAAAAACTGTAAAAAGTAAAAAGTAAAAATTAAATTACTATTATTACAAAAGTAATTAAAATAAATTACAAACTAAAAAATAAAAAAAAATAAAATTAAAATATTTTTAGAGAGAAAACTCTCTCTTCATCAAAGAGATGAGAGAGAGAAAGGCACACCTAATACTGAAATTCGTGCAGTATTTATAGAAAATTTTTGGTGCCAGCGTCGCGACGCCAGGTCAGCGTCGCGACGCTGGAATAGTAAGACGTGGCACGCTGAGAAGGTGACACGTGGCATGGCGGCTGACTGTTCACGCGACACGTGTCAAGGCGGCTAAGACTCAATGATTGTGATGACGTCATTGATGACGTCATGCTGACATGGCGATGACGTGGCGCTGACGTGGCGTGGCGGCTGACTGTTCACTTGTCGACACAATAGGATTGCGACACGTGGCGACACGTGTCAAGTTCTGATTGGCTGAGGCTGACATGGCAAGTTGACTCGGTTGACCTGCTGACGTGGACGATGATGTGGCATGACAAGTGGCAAGGTTGACTTGTTGACCGATGATGTGGCTGATGACGAGGCGACACGTGTCAAGTCTTAGTGTCGGCAGCATATGATGATGACACGTGGCACGGCGCATGTTAGCAGATGGGATGTGATGGTGACACGTGTCACGGCGTATTTTAGCAAAATCAAAACTTCTCAAATTGTTGACTGTTGACCAGGCGCATGTTAGCAGATTCGGCTCACGCTGGGCGTCGCGGCGCGCAGTGTTCCAGCGTCGCGACGCGCAAAAGACGGAAATATCCCTGTTGACACATTTTTGTCCGGTTTTGCCCCAAATTGCCTCCAGTGCTGTCCAAACTTTATTTATCTGCAAAATAACAATAAAACACATCAAAACATTCATAAAACTCAAGAAACTATACAAAATATTAAGTTAAATGAGTGGGAAATAGTGATATAAATATCACTCATCAGGCACCCATTCTATTATTTTTTAAATGGTTATTCTGGATATTATCAAATTGAAATATCTTTAGAAGATCAAGATAAAACCACATTCACATATCCATTTGGTACTTATGCTTTTTGTCGCATGCCATTTGGTTTATGTAATGCATCTGCCACATTTCAAAGATGCATGTTGAGTATTTTTAGTGATATGATTGAGAAATGCATGAAAGTATTTATGGATGACTTAACTGTTTTTGGTGATTCTTTTTATGCATGTTTATGGATGAAACTTTTTTTTGAATGGACACAAGAGTGTGAAGATGCCTAAACATTAGTTACTAAACTCAATTATGCCCCAATTATGCAATCACCTGATTGGAATTTACCTTTTGAAATTATGTGTGATTCTAGTGACTATGCAGTTGTAGCAGTTTTAGGTCAAAGAATGGAAGCGGGTCCTTTTGTTGTTTACTATACTAGCAGAACTTTAAATAGTGCTAAAATGAACTATTCCACAACTGAAAAAGAACTATTAGTTGTAGTTTTTGCTTTAGATATTTTATTGGTTCACCTATCACTGTTTTTACTGATCATGCAGTCCTTAAACACCTCTTTTCTAAAAAGGATGCTAAAGCAAGATTGATTAGGTGGATTTTACTATTGCAGAAATTTGATCTAACCATCAAGGATAAGAATGGTGTTGAAAATGTGGTGGCTGATCACTTATCTCGTCTAGAGTTTAATAACTCCGCTGATGGCCTACCCATTCGTGATGACTTCCCTGATGAACACCTCTTTGCTATCACCCAGGTACCATGGTATGCGTATATTGTCAATTACTTAGTTTTTGGTGAGTTTCCATCTATCTATAGTGCACAAGATAAGCGTAAATTCTTAATCGAGGTACGTAATTTTTATTGGGATGATCCATATTTATTTAAATATTTCCCTGACCAAATATTACGACGTTGCATTCCTGAGGATGAGGTTTTGAGTGTACTTACATTTTGTCATTCCCATGCATGTGGAGGCCATTTTTAGGAAAGAAAACTGCTGCAAAGATCTTGCAGTGTGGTTTTTATTAGCCTACTTTATTTAAAGATATAAATGATTTTTGTCATTCCTGTGAAAGGTGTCAAAAATTAGGTGTATTATCCTATCATCATATGATACCGCTTAACCCTATTCTTGTCATTGAAATATTTGATTGTTGGGGTATTGAATTTATAGGACCTTTTCCTCAATCTTTTGGATATCTTTACATTCTTCTTGCAGTAGACTATGTGTCTAAATGGGTTGAGGCAGTGGCGTGTCAAGTTAATGACAACACCACTGTGGTTAAATTCTAAAAGGAGCATGTAATGTCACGCTTTGGTACGCCATGTGTCATTATTAGTGATCAAGGGAAATATTTTTATAATCGATCTTTTGAGGCTTTGATGCGCATGTACGGTGTAGTGCATAAGATTTCCACTGCTTATCACCCATAAATAAATGGGCAGGCAGAATTAGCAAATAGGGAGATAAAATAAATATTAGAGAAAACGGTAAACCCAGACCGTAAGGATTGGTCTTTATGACTTTCCGATGCACTTTGGGCATACCGTACAACTTACAAATCCCCACTTTGGATGTCTCCTTATACGCTTGTATTTGGAAAGGCGTGTCATTTACCATTTGAGTTAGAACATAGAGCTTATTGGGCTATTAAAGCTCTTAACTTCAATTTGAGTACTGCAGGCACACAACGAAAGCTCCAACTGATAGAACTTGAAGAACTTAGGAATGATGCTTATGACAACTCCCGCACCTACAAAGTAAAAATGAAAGCTGCCCATGACAGACAGATCATGAGGAAAAACTTTGAGCCAAATCGAAAGGTCTACCTTTATGACTACGGACTCCATCTTCACCCAGGCAAATTACGGTCAAGATGGACCGGACATTTTATTGTGAAGCAAGTTTTTCCACATAGAGCTATCGAAGTGGAAAACCCCAGGGACGGTAGAGTGTTCAAAGTTAATGGACGGAGGTTAAAATCGTTCTTTGATAATAAGATCCCTACAGCGGAGGATGCCCCTCTTGCTGACCCGGCTTATGAGGATTAATCTTTACCTCCTAGGATTATTATATTTACCTCCTTGTTTTGTTTTACTTTTTTATTTTTTTTTTGTTTTTCCTTTTGTTTGTTTTGTTTCCTGATTTTACAGGACGATACCATGTTTCACCTAGGTTCATGCTCTCTCTTATCAGGTGAACTCATTCATTTTCTAACATCCTTATTGTTGTTAACATTGAGGAAAATGTTTGATTTAGGTTGAAGGTGGTAATATCATATGTTTTATCTGGTTATACATGTGTTATTCCTGTTTTCATATCTTTATTTTTTTTTTTAAAAAAGAATTTTGTCTTAGTTGGATATACATAGTCTCATGATACGAAATGTAATTATTGATCTACTTTATGCTATGGCTCTTAGAAAAAGATAAACTCTATTTGAGTCAATTTTGAATCTTTGAGTTGAGTTTTATCTTGATTATGTTTCAATTTAAGCACTTATCGATTCTAGCCTAGTTCAGACTTCAGGTTTCATATTGAGATAGTAGAATTGAGATTGTTCTATCAAATGTATGACCACATGCCTAGACATCTATCTCTAATGCAATATTCACAGGCTAGTTGGTTAGAAATAGCTACTATAACTGTTAAGTGTGAAGCTATCCATGAGTACTCTGAGCCTATATACCACCAGTATGTAGAGGAAGATCTACAATGAGAAGAGGGCTACCTTAACAAGTAGTGTGAAAACTCCTAACTAATGAAAAAGAGAATACATTGCCTTGTGAAATATTTTTCTTCAAAAAAAAAAAAATGACTAATTTATGGAGATTTTAAGATAATAGGTTGGCTAGACCTATTCGATTGAACTTTTGATTTGACATTGTTAAGATTGATGATTTGAGGAATGAAATTTGTTAGAATTGATTCACACACACACAAATATGCTCCTGATAAGCTTACCTTTTCGAGAAAGTTGCAACTTAGATTGTATTTTGAACGTTTCTTTGAGCTATGTCATTAAGTATTCTTTGAGGATATTATTGTGTAAATCTGACAAGGACACATTTGTTTTTATTTTACATCATTAATTTTGTTTGTGTTTTTGTTATCTTTAATTTATGTTTTGAATGACGTTTGTGGGTGTCGTCACTGTAAGCCCTCAAAAGACTATAACTCGTCCACTAGGGCGACCTAGGGGTTTAAAGGCTTATTGCATACGCTAAATGCAATTGTGATCACTACGAAAGTGGCTTAGATAATTTATTTATTTTATCTTATTTTAAATTTAGTTTAGTTCGTATTTCCTTTTTGCGCTTGAATTACTAGGGACTAGCAATAAGTTAGTTGGGGGTTGTGATAAGTGCGAAAATGTACTTTGAACGTCACTTATTCAGGTTTATTGTTAAGTATTTAGCTCTATATTTTATTATATAATTTTTATCATCATATTAATTTAGAAAGTGTTTACTTATTTAAGCTAATTTAGTGATTTTATTTTTATTTTTATAGGAATTGGGAATTTCCTTACAAATTGATTGTCAAAATATATAGCGTGCAAAAATTAGAGTTAGAATCAAATTGATATTCTTGACACTTGTGCATTTATTGACGGATCAAATTTGGTGCACTATCGAATTGGAAAAAAAAAAAGAAGGAAATGGCAAGTAGTCAAAGTCAATAAGGAAAGCAATCAAGATACACGTGAAGGCTGCAAAAATTGATTAGGTTTCTTTTAGTGCACAAAAAAAAATAATAAATAGCCCAGGACGTCACTTTGGCATGGGGCTTTTTCACGCAAACTACAAGCTTCACGCTAGAGAGGAGTGCCGCAAGTAGACAGAGCCGAGAGTTGCAAAAATCAATTCCAGTGTTGAGTTGAACATGTTTCTCTATTATTTTCAGGCTATGTTTATTTATTTTATGGCGAACTAATATCCTAAGCAAAACTAGAGTTGAACTCTTGTACTTAAATTCCTATATTTATGTTCCTGATTCCTAATAATTTTTAATATTTAATACAATAGGTATTTTATTATTATCTTTCATCTTTTAATTTTCGATTAATTCAGAGATTGTGTTTTTACTAATTTTCATATAAGAATAGTCTTGCTTTTTCTATATGTGGTTGGGGAACCCAGTTGTGACTTATTGTTATTTTATAAGTTAATATTCTGCTACAGTATTGCTCTTGGGTATATTGTCGACACTAGATAGGTCATAATAATAATATATTTTGCTTTTAATATAGAGAAAATAATATATCAATTACCTTATGATTTAATGTGTTTTAAATTGATTTATTCTCCAATTGTTGGTTTGGGAAGTGAAACCCTCAATTGAGTAATAAAAGGAATCAAACATTAAATATAGGGACGCTATACAAGAGGGATTCCTGACGCTTTGCTGCTTTTCTTCTATTGATAATCCCTAAGAATTTTTCATAATTGTTATTTTAAATTACCAATTAAATCTTTTTCTTTAATTAAGTTATTGTTAACGTTCCTATTAAGTCATTCAATTCCATCGTAACCATCTCTCTGAGGAATCGACACCTCAGCTATATTGTGATAACCGCAAGTACTTTTTGGACGTAATTAGTAGTGAAAATGATTTAATCAATGAGCAAATTGGGAATATTGAAAAGCTAAATGAGATATTTTTAGAATCCAAAAATTTTAAACCATCAGAGTGTTATGAATAGTGAGGTTTTGGGGGAATTTTCAACCAATGAAATAACCTTAAAATACCATACCTCCCCAAAACACTTCTTCCAAAACACCAAAGTTTATTTTACCTTACATTACCATACATTCTCAAACCCCAATCCAAACAAAGCATAAGGGTTTGCTGCGTTACTATGTTGAAAGAGAGAATACAAGATTTTTGAAAGTTACATCAAACCCTAAAAAAGAGCGAATACATGCTTATATACTATATGTGTAAAAAATTTGGGTTGAGATCTAAATCTCACAAAATATCCCATACTAATTTCCAACGGGCCGCCAAGTGAAATAGGTCAAATCCGAATAGGGTCGTGCACTACCGGGCTCTACCAATATAATGCTGTTAGCAATCAGAGTTGTAGAATCTGGATTGAAGATGTTCCAGATCATGTAATATCCTTCGAGTTAATGAATTAACTTCTTCCCAAAAAAAAAATAATAATAATAGGAGTGATGCAGATCACTAATGTTCAAAATATCAGCCAAAAACCAGCTGTTCACTGCAATCATTCACATGGTCCTTCACCCCATATCTAAAAAGCTAATGAATGATTCAGAAGAAAATACACAAAAAAGAGAAGAATGAAACCAAGTCACAGGGTCCACTGAAAAAGCACATGTTCAATCAACTTGTTGGTTTCTATGTGTGTTTATGAAGTGAAAGAAAAGAGAGCACCTAGAGATAGAGATTGATAAATTGTTATCTCAAGATACAAAGAACAGTATGTACCAACTCTTCAACATAATCTCAAACTAGGGTGCTACAGGCAGCAGAAGGAATCTCTTTTGACAAGCACTAATAAAGTGGGTTGTTGAAAGTTCCCATCAAAAAGCATATCATGGTATATATTATAAGAACATAGAGATGAGGGTTGAAAAGATAGTTTAATGATGAGCATATTAGACTTCAAGTCTCTCTCAAACAACCTAAAAGATAACAAAAATAATATAATCCAACTCTTTCTTTGATGACTATTCAGCAATCTGGCATGAGTCTATTAAGCAATATTTAAAGATTAATAAAGTACAAATCACAAAACCTAGTTAAGTCATCCAACAAAAGGTCAGGCACATTAGGAAAGAAACATAGCATTAAGCAAACACTAAGAGGATGGTCCAGCACACTAGGCTTCTCACACTGTAGGCAGGATTCAATGTACACAATCTTACCCTAACTTTTATTTTGTACAGACTGTTTTCGCGACTCAAACATGTGACCTCCATGTCACAATAGAGTAACCTTACCGATGCACCAAAGCAAATACTAATAACACTAAATTCTATTAGGAAAACATAAAATAAAATAAAAGGCCATTTAGAGAAATGTGAAAAAGAGAAGCATTATTGATTTCAATGAGATGACACAGCTAAGCATAATTACAATGGTGAATTTGCCAACAGGCTATTTCAATCATTATACACAATTTACTCATAAGACTTGTGTAATGCCATCAAGTCCTTTCCCTCTTTTATCAAATCAACCTTCCTATTACATCAATAAAGAACAAAGAACTAACAAGAAAGTTCAGTTCAGTAAACTACCCGGATCTAATTCTCTTCTGGCTGCCCTTTCCATCAGATCTTAATGTCGCAGCCGATTCCCCTTCTGATGAAGATTCAATTGATCTAGTGAAAGAGCTTGAGAGATCAGTGTAGAGATTGACAACTCTTCTCATGTTATTGTTAAGCTCTTTGATCAAGCCAACATTTCGTGTCAAGTTATCGCAGACCTTTGATTCATGGTTTTGGTTAATTTCATTGATTAGTAACCTATTTTGGTCCAAAATATCTTGCACTTGCCCAAAATTCTTTTGAAATGTTTGCAAGGCTTTGTCATCCACTTGTGTGCCATTATCAATGCCAGAAAATATATCCCCTTCCATCTCAATTGTTACTTCTTTTCAATTACCAGGGCAGTCCTCTTCCTGCATCAAAGATTCAAAGTTAGTATTGATTCAAGCCAATTGAGGGTTAAAAAAGCATCTCATTTCTAGACACACTTCTCAGTTCTTACAACTGAAAAACTCAAATTGCAAAATCTCATCATTGGGACCATAATTCAGCATTATTATGGGACCACATTGATAAAACCCCTCCACCAGATTAAGCCTAGTCAAACAATTTTGAGTATTTAGCTAACAGGAAGCCATGATTCCTTTTTCAATTGATTTCTACTTTCTTTTTTTCTCAGCAACCCAACAGAGAACAAGCAGAGGTGCACAAGAGACAATGAATGAAGCAGAAAAGCACAAACATCAGATTGTTCTGTGAAATAAAAGCAGACACTTTTCCCAAGAAAAGATACAATTTCTTTTACATTTTTGTTTTCAGAAAGACCCCAAGACTTGGAAAATAAGTTCTGTTGCAGAAAACAATGTGCTGTGAATTGATATGTCAATGAGAGAGATCTCTGTTACATCTAAAAATGGAAAATCAAAAGCAAGTCTTTTTTAAAAGCATTAAAGATTTTCCAAGAAACAACTATAAAAAACTAAACAAAAGAGCCAAAAAAAAAACTTGGAAGATAATTGAAACCAAAGTACATGAACAAACAAGAACAATTCATTGAACTAAGAATAAAGAAAATTTTAATTACAAAACTAAGACATGCCCATCTGACTATGAAACCAATAAATAGATAAATAAAACTCCCTTGTGGGATTCTTGCCTTTTCTTGATCAGTTACCTTTGAAAGCATCACAAGTGGATGAAGAAGAATAACAAAAGAAGGATTTTCTGAAGAAAACAACTGGAATTATGAACAGAGAAATGAAGATATGAGAAAATGTGTGGAGACGATAACAATGCATTGATATTTTGTTTTTTGGGTTAATATTATATATAGACCCCTTATTCTTTAACAATATTCATGTTATCCCTAATAATTTTGTAAACTATTAAAGAGAACCCACACTGTAGCATCTCTGTTCATAATTTTTTATTTATTTATTTATTTATTTTTTAAATTTAATGATAATCCAATCCTTCATTTTTCACGGATGGGTAAATGATCATAAGGAGGTGGAGTTTTTAATTTTTTTTTTCTAGGATAGATTTTGTGTTTTTATGATAAAGTTTTCAGTTTGCTATGTTTATGGAGAGAATTCATTGAGGATTTATTGTTTGTTGGGAAAAATACCAAGAACAAGTGTTGAAGATTAAATTTCACATTTAGCCGCTTCAAATTTCTTGTTGCGTGCTGCAGAATTTGCAGGCAACGATCATCATATTTTCAGCTGCTAAAAATCATTTTATTTTTAAATTGATTCACAACGATAATTATTCGAAGAATATGATATAAATAGCAGTAGAAGGTGATTTCGAGGTTTTAATTAATTGGAATTTTATTAAAAATTTAGATGAGTGTAAGAAGCAACCCTTTAACTATTTTTCATATAACTAGTACATGTCTCCCATTTTGTACGAGTTGAACATATATTTTAAGTATTAATTTTATAAATATTTCGGATCTTGTTGTTTTTATAATTTAAATGAAATAATTGAATTACTTACACGTAATATTAATGTTTTATTCTTTTGTCCTTCAATTCTCAAATAATATTTTGTAATTCACTGTGAAATAGCTAATAGCCAGAGTCTGCATTCTGAAATACAGTAAATAAAAAAAAATATAAAATAATTCAAGATAAAATAACAAATAACAATAAATCCAAAATCCAAAAAATTGGCTCGATTTTATGGGCGGCTACTATTTAGGTCTCTTATTTCAATAGGAAATTATATTTTTATATTGTAATAGATTTTTTATTTTAATAGATTTTTTATTTTTATTTTATATTTTAATAATAAAATATTAATTGTAGAGATTAGGTGTCACGTATAATTTTCATTTTAATAAAAAATAGTATACTATATCTTTTTAATAGGTTTCTTATTTAATAGATTTATTAATTTAATAGTGTTTTTCTAATTGTAATAAGATAATATAATATGTTTTCTTGTTATAGTTTTTTATTTAATACAAAAATAATTATAAAGATATTTTAATTTAATAATTTAATAATAACAAATTAATTGTCGAGGTTATTAATAAAGATTAAGTGACACGTATGTTTTTATTTTAATGACTGATTATAATATGTTTCTTATTATAATAGGTTTCTATATTTTGATTTTATAATTAATAATAATTAACTAAAATATTAATTAATTAATTAAATTAATATGCTTCTTATTTTAATAGTAGATTATGTTTTTATATTGTAATAAGTTTTTAGGTTAATAATTTATTATTTTAATTTTATAATTTAATAATAATTAATAATTATAGAGATATTTTATTTTATAATTTAATAATAAAAAATTAATTGTATATATTAGGTTAATTGTAGATAATTTAATAATATTTTTTATTTTAATAGGATAATTTAATATGTTTTCTTGTTATAATAGAATTCTCATAAAGTTATAATATGTATTTTTATTGTAAATATGATCTTTATTTAATATATTTATTAATTTAATTTTATAACTATAATATGAAATTACCATATGCAGCGATGAGGAGGCTTAAAAATATTTAACATTTATATAAATATAGATAGATAATAAAAAAATAATTGTAGAGATTATGTTAATTGTAGATAATTAAATAATATTTTTTTTAATAGGATAGTCATTTCATGTTATAATAGAATTCTTATAAAGTTATAATATGTATTTTTATTTAATAGATTTATTAATTTAATTTTATAACCTTAATATGAAGTCAGCCCGTGACACGATGAGGAGGCCTAAAAATATTTAACTTTTGTATATAATAAAAAAAATAATTATAGAGGTTAATTGTATAAATTAAGTGCGCGTATGTTTTTTTTTTTTAATTTTAATGAGAACTTATAATATGTTTTCTTATTATAATATTTTTTTTATTTTAATTTTATAATTTTATAATAATAAATTAAAATATTAATTAATTAATAGATTTCTTACTTTAATAATATATTACGTTTCTTTATTATAATATGTTTCTTATATTAATAATTTATTATTTTAATTTTATAATTTAATAAAAAAAATAATTGTAGAGATATTTTAATTTTATAATTTAATAATAAAAAATTAATTGTATAGATTAAGTTAATTGTAGATAGTTTAATAGTCTTTTTATTTTATTTTAATAAGGTGGTCTAGTATGTTTTCTTATTATAATAAAATTCTTATAAAATTATAATATGTATTTTTATTGTAATATGATTTTTATTTAATAGATTTATTAATTTAATTTTATAAATTTGTAGAGATATTTTATTTTATAATTTTATAATTTTATAATAAAAAATTAATTGTAGAGATTAGGTTAATTGTAGATAATTTAATAATATTTTTTTATTTTAATAGGACGGTCTAATATATTTTCTTGTTATAATAGAATTCTTATAAAATTATAATATGTATTTTTATTGTATATATATATTATTACTAGATGTTAGATAATGAAAAAAAAACTCTTAAATTCACTCTATTGTATTTATAATGGTATGAGTCTTTATATAAGTAATACATGAAATTAAAATATGAATGAAATAATATTAATAAAAATATATAATCAAGTCACAAATCTTATGAATTTTTGAATTATATATTGGAGATTGTTTCCATAATTAGGAGATATTATTTCCTTAATACCCCTCGAACTCAAGCTAGTGATGAATGATCAAGTTTAAAGTTGCATCTCGAAATAAGAGGTTAGAGTATTGAAACTTGGATATAATTGATGAACTTTAACCTACGAAGCTCGAAGAGGGAGTTGAAGCCCAAGTGGGAGCAGAGGCTCAAGTGAGCCGAAGCTCGAAGGAGAGTCGAAGCCTGAAAGAGAGTCTAAGCCTGGAAAGTGAGCCGAAACTCGAAAGGAAAACTGAAGCACGAAGTGAGAGTTGAAGCACGAAAGGATTTAGTGGTCAAAAATATAAGATACCACAAAAAATGAATCTCATAAAGTGGTCAGAAATCTAAGACACCACTAAATTAGGAAAAATCAAAAGGAAAAAGCCTCGAAATTTCAAATATTTATGAACAAAATCCCCAAAACTCTGAAAACTCCAAAAATAATAAAAATAAAGCCAATTATGGAAAAAAAAATCCCCACGTAAAAAAGCAACAAAAAAATTCTAGTCTTTAAAACATTAATGATGCGTTTACATACTCGTAACCGAAATGAGATGAAATTAAAATGGGCTGGAATGAGAATGGTAAATCAGAATCAGAATAAGTTGTTTACTTAACTGTAAGAATCAAAATCGGAATGAAATAGTATTACCATTGATGTGTTTACTTTATCTAACAATTAAAATGAAATGTTAACAAGTTACAAAAATACCCTTAGGTTTCATTATATATTAATTTATTATTAATTATTAATTATTGATTATTGATTAATTATTAATTATTAATATATTTTATTTATTATTTATAAATTAATATTAACTAATTATCTTAGAGGCAATATTGTAATTTTTTTTAATCAATAATGAGAATGAGAATCTCATTCCCATGGTGGGTGGTGGAAATGAGACTCTCATTCCCCAATCCTAAATATGTAGGCTCCACTCCCATTCTCAATCTCATTTTTATTCAATTTTAAAAAGTAAACAACCTAAATGGAAATGATTCATATTCCTCTATTCTCATTACCCTCAAGTAAACACACCATAAATACATGAGACGTTAGTAATAATATCCAAACTGTTGAACAACAAAATGAGAGCATGTAAGGTTTAAACTTCTTAAAACAAAGTCCCAAAAAGGGGTGAATGATTTTATTGAGGAATGCCTCCAAAGGGAACAATCACACACTCCTAATTGATTAATATAAGAAAAAAAATTTACATTGCTCATAAGAGTCTTTTGATTATTCTCATTTTCTCCATATTTAACTTTGGACTTATAAAGTGACATGAATAACTACCTCGATAACTGCTTGAACGGTTGAATTACATTATCTCATAGCTCTTTGCTCCGTCTTTTTCCAACTGTAGCAACCGTCTCTGTCGTGCCTTCACGTCATGGTAACTGCCAGGTTATACTCCATATTGTGATGTGTTACTTACATTAACTACTATGAACATGCGGTGCATCCTTCAACTGTTGGTCACGTTTGTGCAACTGTTTCTTGAATCGGGCGTTGCTTCGATTAGTTGGGACGATTTGGCTTCTAATTGAGCGATTTGGAGGTTTGGCCAATTGAGCGATACAACTGCTAGACCGATTGAACGTTTCGGCTGTTAGGTCACCATTCGGCTAATTCGGCTCCTAGACTGATTGGGTGATCATTATAATTTTTGGTTGTCAATAATTATCTCCCAAATACAGCCCAATTGGTTTAGTCAAGGAAATTGGAGCCGTATTTCTTGATTGTTATCTCTTATCAATACAACACTTGAAATGACATTGGGATGCTCCTTAATTGAATATAACTTCATTTAATACAGTCATGAGATGACCCTTCATTTAATACAAAGTGCTTTCATTGCCCATCATTTCTTTACTTAGTGCTCACATTATTTATTATATTAATCCAACTGATGTAGGTCTTACCGTAACTTGAAATCTAGGTTCGTAAAATTCTTAGATGACCTGAATACCCTGAATCTTTAGCGAATTTGGTATCTCGTGTCTTGCATAACCTAATTCATGTTTAAGAATTACTTTTATCATACGTAGTCTAATGAATTTGATACAGGAGGTTACATCGTTAGCGATTCCATAGCGAGTTTCTAGACAATCATCAATCTCTGTGAGTTGATGCTTTATTTTAAGTTTTCTTGACATATAATTTAAAATATTTCAAGTTTTGAAGTTTTATTTATTTTTAGGTTTTAAATTGATAAAGAATATGCATAAGATTAAATATTTACGTCTCATCGCTTGTTTAATATTTTCATGATTTATAAATTATCTATATATTTCCCCTGAGATACTCGATTGATGATATGTTTCCGCCATGGCGCTTGTTGCATGTTTTTTTTTTATGTTTTTATGACTCATCATTTGTTTCCACCGGGGTGCTTGTTTAGGGTCTCTTCCATCAAATATGGATTGACCCACTACCTTGTTGACAAGGGATCTTTCGTTCCTTGCTCAGTCTATGCGCGCGACTTGGACGTTGAGCGCTTGATATGTTTTTGACGACATATGCATGAAAAATGATTTATGGACATGTTTTAGAATTTTTATGATCTGTTTTTTTAGTATCCACTCACCAGGTTGTTCAAACGATCTGACCTCCCCAACTCCACAGTTTCTTTTGCAGGTAGCTTTATCTGGTGAGTCACAATCGAACATGAGCCTAAGATCGAGGTATTGAGTTACTGCAGTCACTATTATTCGCATTTAGATAGAATACATGTATTTCAGTTCAAGTCAAGTCTAAATGTATATGATATTATTTACATTAAATATAAATATTTATTTAAAGTCAGTAAGTTGTTCGTATAACACTAATTGGTTCATGAATTGGTTTAATAAATGTTTGGTATATTAACATAATATAGAAAATTTAGTAATGGTAAGTGGTTCAGGGTGGTGGTGAGGATCCATCACCTGCCGGTAACATCTTCGCACTGGGGATGTTACAAAAATCCTTCCATTGATGCTGCCAACCTGATTTTGCTGGATGCAGTGGGGAATGTCTATTCTCTTGGCCCTGCATTCACTGAGGAACATGTTATAACCATTGCTCATTTGGCTCAACCCTTTTGTAGGCACTGCATTTTTGCATATAAGTCCCGATGATGAGTCTCATATGGAGGCACTACCTATTTAAGTCACGAAATTCACAGGAAATGGACGTCGGAAGGGAAATTCAGAAATCAATGTCTTGTTGGACTTAATTCGTTTGCTTAGCTGTGGGTTCGTTCGTTAGACCTCTGTTTTAAAACTTATCCTTGACCCAAAATCCCCGCAAGCCACACATCCTTGGCCCAAAACCCCCGCAATCCACACCAAGCCCACCAAAACACCAACCACATGCCCATTGGACCACATTCATGCCCAAACCCATTAAAACACATCCAAAATAATAAATTCACACATTAAACACATGTTAAAATCAAACCAAATCACCTTCCCAAATTAAAAGATTCAAATCAAATCTCATCAATACCTTCCTAATTAAATTAAATCACATTCTTAAACTAAATAAAATCAAATCAAATCAAAGTAATTTACCTTCCTAGATAAGGAGATCATTTTTCCTTATGACACACAAAATCAAATATCCCTCATAATTACACAATATCCTTTCCATATTCGCATAAGGTAAACCCCAACCCTTGCCTATAAAAAGAAGCCTAAACCAACACATTGGAGGCCTAGCTCATCCACGCCCAAAGCATAGAAAAATAGTCCCCCATTGCCGTGATGTCCAGAAAATCCCTCACACAGCCGCACACCTGCAACCTAAAAAGGCCCTCCATCACCGCAAAACAGCAACCTAAAACAGCCCCTGCATCACCGAAAATCACAGTCCCAAAACATCCCATGCATCACCAAAAATCACAGCCCTGAAACCCCTTCAATTACCGCAAAACACACCCTGAAAATCAGCCTTCAATTAACGTAAACAGAAGCCCAAATCCCCTCTAAATTACACCTTTAAATAGTCCAAAAACAGCAGCAAAAACAATAAAAACAGCAGCCCAAAACAGAGGAAACAGCAGCCCGAAACAGTGAGGCAACAAAAGAAAACAACGAACCAGTGAACCGGAGGAGTTGCGGAGCATTAACCCTTCTGACGGTCTCATAACGCACTTCTAAGAGACGACTTAAGAGGTTAGACCTGAGGGCACCTTTTTTATTTATTCCTGTTCTTTTTTTATTATTTCTTCGCATGTGTATTGTGGATTCATGAATGTTGTGGCCATGGGATGAATGAAATATGTGTTATCTCTTGTGGTATATCGGATGGAAACCCAGACGTAAATTCCGTAGCCGAATCCGAATGGACGGTAATGCGGTATGTACTTGGGAAACAACTCCACGTACAACTTGAGAGACACACATATTTCGTTTCATCTAATCTCATGTTTATTCTTGATTTAATTGTTTAGTATGTTATTTTCCTTTATGCATGATTTAGTTGTTTAGTATGTTCCTTTTTTATGCATGATTTAGGTGTTTATGTGATTAAAGGTATCGTTTTTGTGATTATGTTCAAACGCATTATCAAACGCTACACGAACGTATGTATTCTGCCTCGACTCATTCGAAATCATTATCAAACGCTACTCGAACGCATGCATTTTGTTTACCGTTCGAACGCGTTATCAAACGCTACTCGAACGCGTGCATTCTGTTTACCGTTCGAACGCGTTTACGAACGCTACACAAACGCGCATGCACTGGACAGATCCATTCATCATGTTTTATGCATGTTTGTTTCCTTAGTTATTTCTTTCCCCATTATATGCTTAGTTAGCTCTTTTTAATATTTATGCTTTTACTGTTATTGTTTATTTATCTTTCCGCATTTATTTATTTAATATGTTCATGAAATTGTATGCTTTTCGTTATGTCAACTTACTTTTATGCATGCAAACTTAGATATAGGTAGTATGCCAATTTAGATATAAGTTATTCTTGCGTATGTATGTTACGTATACTTGGTTAGATTATTGCACAAATCCTTTCATTACAAGTGGCATAAGTAAGGGACCATTCCGAACCCAACGGTTTGAGGTCTTCCCTTGCGAAGGGTGAGTGCGGCCTTAAATCAGTTTCCCAGTTCACACTGGGTGGCGAATCCATGTTATTTCTCCGGTTTAGTTCCCCCGTGGGCTACTCCGTACTCCCAACTAGGCCGCGAGCTTAGAACAGTGTCGTCAAGTTTTGTGTCCTACAGTCTGGCGACTCCACTGGGGATAGAGAATCGACCCCGAAATAATATCTTGTGTTGATTGTGATTTGTGCTTTAGTTAATCGTGTCTACCGTGGGTTGAAGCGGTTTAATCAAAGGCATTATTAAGGCTAGGTAATGGTTTGGTGTCTTCCTTCATTCACTACCTTTCTATAAGGAAAAGCTGTGAAGGCACCTAGATAATCATGTACTCGTAGCTTACTGTGATGGACTAATTTGGAGGACTCGTTGTTTATTCCTATCACAAAGCGATAAGAGCCTAAGAGGCTTGGGTATTTAAGAGAGTTCGCTCCACCCTCCCTCTAGGGAATCTACAACGGGAAATCCATTTGACAGTCAGTCACGCATTATAACTCGTTGGCACGTACCATAGTGTATAAAAAAGTTGCGCTCACTTGGTCGCTCGGACCCTTGAGTGGGGAGACCTAGTTGTGGGCAACCCTTCATCGACAAGAGCCTTTGCTATACCCCTATAAACCCACATATGAACTGTAGTCGTAGGAGCGATAGAAACTATTCCTTTATGCTTACGTTTAGGACCATCGTCATTTGGATTCAGTTGGACTTTTTGTCATGAGATATGGGCTGGTTGGGCCATTTAAATTGGGACGAGTCCGTGCTTTATGATAATTGGGCCAAAAGCCTCTAAAATACCGATGGGCCACTTTATGTTTAGGCCCTGTATCATTTGAAGTTATTTAGCCATGTTATCGCAAAAGTGTAAACATGTTGGGCCTTTTGAACTGGGACAAGTTTTCACCTCGCAATAGTATGATTGAGTGCTCTAAAATGGTAATGGGCCGACTTATACATTCCATGCATCGCACGCATACATGCTAACTTGTAGTTTTAAAAGACATCATAGATACCCGTTGGGTTAGGGAAGAGGGCAGACTCACCAAAAGACCACTAGCCAACATAAGCGAATCAGTTAACGAGGGATCTCGTATGGATCAACTGGAAACCAGTCTCACTAAGATTACTGAGCAGTTGCAAGTTTTGACCAATGTTATGGCCAGTTTGACCGTACCCCGTATGGCCGATAATATCATGGTCTACTATTTGCTTAACTCCGGGCTTAGGCCTAAGATGTTATTTTATCAAATAAAGTAATTTATTAGTTTCAAGGACCATCCTGAAATTTATTCCCAATTTGAAAATTAAAGTCGTTTAATACATTTTCCCCAGGATTATGTTTTAAACACTAATATTTCAATTTATCTTGATTCTAATAGTCCAACTATTTAATCAACGATTTAGGTACTATTTATTATAATGATCACTATAGTCCAACTATTTAATCAACTATAATTTAATAGGTTAAATTCAATTATATTGATTACTATAATCCAATTATAAAATCAACTATTAATTGAAATAGTTTGAACACAATCCAACTGTTTTATTAAAACAACCATTTAAATATTAGTCCAACTAACATATAATTTATTTGACGTGATATTTGAAATGAGCGCGTATGGCAAGTTACTAAACGACTATTGCAAATTTAATACTTGCCTCCCACTATTTTTCGGCGAGCCTCTAACCCTCTGTCGAGTACTCGGGAAATCGTGTTTCCTAGTGGGCTAGGATCCCGTTAAATGTCACACAATCTTGACTTTGGCCAACAAATTGTATGATAATTAACTAGGTATATCTCTAAGATCAATTGGATCCCATCCAATTCCCAGATCCAGTAGGTGGACATCCAAGTCCGAAACATATATCTTATATATGCCAATATATCCAATATATTGCCCAACCTTTTTCCTCTGAATCAACTAAGCCTTGGCTTTGGCACAACAAACTTAGTGATCCCAGTTAAGCGGAACCCATTGACCATGGAAAGCTTCGTAATCAATGTCGATGGATAATAAGTGGTCTTGACTTTGGCCAACAAACCACAACTTGGACAAGACACCGATATGGAACAAAGCTCTTGTGATTCAAACACATCCTCGACGGAAAAAGGCCTTGACTTTGGCCAACAAACCAATGCCAGTCTTGGATCTTGAGTAAGAATCACTCAATGGAAGGAAAAACGCTTAATATTTTACAAGGGTTTTTTACGTGCAAATTGGCAACCAATTTATTATCTTTGTTAAGGTCTCATCATCACACACCCTTAAACATGCATTCTAAACACATAATAAAGCGCGTATAAATAAATAATAATGATATGCGGATGGATACTTTACACATTGATCCTAGATCAAATCTCTCCATTTCCTCTCTCCTGCTAGCACAAGTATTTGCTTCTACCCGTTACACTACACTTCTAAAGAAACCTCATTTACATTGAGAGGAATATGTGAGAAGAGAAATACATGGAGTATGGAGGTAATAGACTCGACGCGCAGGTCCAATTAATAAATTCTAAATTTATTAAAACAATTTCTAAAATTACCCCACCCATATAATATTCATCCGATATACATTATTCATGCATCGCAACCATGTATTCACACAAGCATGTTATCAATCAATCTAATCCAATTAATTAATCTGATAATTAATGACCATCCAATGTTCAAATAACGATTTGATTTTGCGCGAGTCAAACTCGTTTTGCGAATAAGTATTCAAAGTACGAATTCTCGAATTAAATTAAACTACAAAATTAAATCCAATTCAATTTGTATTTAATACTAATTCACTATTTAATTCCAAATTAAATATTACACTTTATTTATAAACCTTTACGACTTAAATTCCAAATTTAATCGTTACGGGTCTCAAAGTCCGATTAACGTCCAACGTTATTTTAATTAAAGTTCAATGGGCTTTTAATTAATTTCTTAAGGCGTGGACTTTTGGTCAACTTGGGTCAAACCCAATAACCAAAGCCCAATCAAGGAGTAACCCCATAAGCCTAGAAATCAATTTAGGCCCATTAGGCCCAATTAAATAATTAAGGTTCATTAGTCGCATTTGGACTTTATGGAAACGGTTTTGGGCCCAATTGGATCCAACCAATTTAGCCTAAACCCTAACTTGGTACAACCAAGCCCAATAAGCCCATTTACAACATTACAAGCCCAAATCCAATTTAAGCCCAAATAATTTAATTCCAAAAATTCCAAATTTCTCAATTAAATTAACTAAAGTGTATTACACAATTAATTACCCAAATCAATATTTCCAAAACACAAATTTGTACAATTAATCATGCTCATTAACAACAAAACATGTCCAACACATTTTTTCAAAAAATCAAACCCATATGTACATGCTATAGTCTCGGCAATTTGGGGCTATTTGTGTCCGATTCAGTTTCAATCCAATTAAATCCACAATCGACATAAAATAAACATTCCCAATCGTTTCAAGTCATCCAATGATCAACGAAACAAAATTCCAAGACATTTAGGGCACATTGACATTCGGCCAAGCCATAAAAAATTGGGGAAAATTGTTCCAAATCAATTTTCAAGAAATTGATCCAATCAAACTTCAATTAAACATGATTTAAGCATACTGAATCATCCAATTTCATTAAATCATGCTCAAATACATTTTACCCAATTTTAACCCTAAATCAAGTTTCATGCTTTTAACAACGCTCTGATACCATTGTTGGAGTTCTACAGTCCCGAAGATCGAATAATAAGCATAAAACATACATGTGAATACATCAAGGAGTTACGGAATACTCACAATGATCGGTTGAGGCGATGCGGTGAAGAACAAAATCATTTTCTGCCCTCCTAGTGTGCTCGGCAGTGCACTGAAAACAACCCACTATTTTGGCTCTCCAAAATCAGCAATGGTGATCCATGAAGCTCCAAGCTTATTGAATGGTATTCCAAGCCCACGGGTGGGTTCCCTATCACCTTCGTAAGACTCCGATGTGTGCTAGCACCTTTGATTTTTGCCACAAAAATCATCAAATGCTTCTCCATGACTCACGGTTTTTAGAACCAGTGAAGAGGAAAAAAATGGCCAAATGGCCGAGAGAGAGGAAGAGTAAAAAGAGAGATATGAGTTGGTTTTTGTTGTAATGGAATAAGTGTATCTAATACATAAATTTTGAAAGTAAAATAACATTAATAAAATAATGTTAAATGTCTTTCAAGCCATCAAATGCTTTCCATCAACTCACATCACTCATGAATAGTGACTAGTGTCAATCACTCAAAGTGAAAGACATCTATCACTTGAATGACGATTGATTTGACGCTAGATGTGACTTACGGGCCGCACTCGAATTCGAAATGCGAATGCGCTCACAAACACTCTCGGGCTCGGGTTCGCTAATTCCAAATTAACGAATTTTCCGTTGCGTCGTAATTAAATCTAATTTAATTAAATAATCACGCCTAGCATAAATTCTATTCACGTCGCTAACGAATTAATTCTAAATTAATTCGTTCGCCCGAATTAAAATCTAATTTCAATTCCGCGTCGAAATCTAATTTCGTTTAATATATCGAATATATTAATTAATCGATTATTTCAAAATTAATCGTTATCTCTCTTTAAATGATATTTTATCCAGATAAAATATCTTCGTAATTAATCCCAGATTAATTTTCTCTCTCATCAAATTAATCCCAGATTAATTTAAAGTGCGAGTCATACGTCATCGGTGAATCTTCGGGAAGCGACCCATGAGATCCCCGGATATGTTGGCAGTAAATCCGGTCGTCGGACTATCCGAACACGTAAGTACCTAGTACTACGTTTATACCGATTTACAAGACAAGGTTGGCTTCTAGCAAAGTGCCATGCCTACCCAATTCTCCATAAATATCCTTACAGGAATATAGTGATCTATATCAGGCGTAGTATAAGTAGTATTGCGTATTTCGATCCAGTATCGGATGTCACGTGCCAGGCCTGGGACTGGAATTGTGTCTGCCCCGTACGAAGCACATATCAGATCTCTGGTAACTAGTCTCTATAATTGGATAAACATGACCTTGTCATTTTATCCCGATGACTGCAGTACATAAGAGAACCAGTACCGTATCCTATGTGACCATCATCTCCACTATGACTGGAGTGATACTTCCGTCTTGACATCACACCCAACACACTACGATTCTCAATATACCCAGTAGAGGCGTACACAGAACCTGTTAAAGCCCTGGACGACCTAAAACCAAAGTACATTGATTGTCGCAAGTATTAGCGGTGCAAGTCTCAGGTTAAGACCAAATACACCTACCCTGATTTCGGACTTCCATAGACACATAGTCATACTACCAATGGAATTCCGAGGGGGTCTATCCAGAGCGAAGCTATTTCCCATACCATCGGTAAAACACAACCTCCTATTATACTTGCATGAGTATCCTATACCCAAATATATGAGAACTATGCCGTTATGCTCTCACAACGCGCACAAGAGTAATACTAGTCTTTTACGCATTTATCGATGTCCAATCTCGATAATACTCTGACTAGGGATATTTAATGATTTATCCTTCGTGGACTGATATTGTCTCATATCATCTCAATCCAGGAACAAATCATAAGGACCTCCTATCATTTATACATCTTGGTGATCTAATCACAAATGATAAGAGATCAATCTCTTTTGTCACATAGTTAATTTGTACAACAACACCATGATTTGTACAAATAGTGACGCTATGGGTCATAACTGTCCAACAATTAAGTCCTCGTGGGATCAATATTTTTATACTACTTGAGCGATACGTGCGCTTGCGTTACATGTGTGTTTATCACCGATCATCTGTACTTTAATCTTCAACGGTCATATGCATATAGCCGTTTGAATTGCAAGACATGCATACCAGCCCCTGTAAACCGACATACTAGTCTTAGGATAGAAAGTTGAGGGCAGCTTTCACATTCACTATATATTGAGCCCCAATTTCATTTTTGTTAAGTTTTTACACCTTCTAACATTTCTTTGAAAGCAAAAAAATAAAGAGTTTTAACCATATTCTTAATCATACACTCTCCTAATCATAAAAGCTCACACATTGCATCTTCATACATATTTAGTACGCTTGAAAATTACTTGGGTTAGTGTGGGAACACAGGAACTGGGCGACGCATGCTGTTCTAGGCTCGCGGCCTAGTCGGGAGTACGGAGTAGCCACGGGGGACTAAACCGGAGAATAATGGAGTCGCCACCCGGTGTGAACCGGGAAAATGAGATTTAAGGCCGCACTCACCCCTCGCAAGGGAAGACCTCAAACCATTGGGTTCGGAATGGTCCCTTACTTATGTCACTTGTAATGAAAGGATTTACGTAATAATTTAATCAAGCTTAAGTAACACTTATTTCCAAGAGTTTCGTGCTTCTAAATTCACATGTACAAAATAAAACTTACACATAAATTTACATATATTTCACATTTAAGATTGCATGCTAGAAAATACATCAAAGTAGCAACGAACATACAACTTCATCGGCATATTAGATTCACGAAAACACAAGCACACATATTAACCACACAAGCACACATGTGAGCATTTTTCCAAGTGGTACGTGGAATTATATCCCAAGTACAGACCGTATTACCGTCCATTCGGAATCGGCTACGTAATTTATGTCTGGGTTTCCATCTGATATACCACAAGAAATAATACTCAAATGCTATCATGACATAGATATATGAATTGTAATAAGTTAGACCAAGACTAAGGTAAATGATGCAACCAATGGAATAAACATGCTTTTCATTATGATGTGCACAAAGATAAGAATGACTATATGGGATTTCATAGAAAAATCACCTAAGAAACAATTATACATGGCATGTGATGAATATGTCTCAGTTCAGTGTAATCGCGTTCGTGTAGCGTTCGTAAACGCGTTCGAACGGTAAACAGAAGGTTCGCGTTCGTGTAGCGTTCGAGAACGCGTTCGAACGGAACCAGACCTGATGCATGATAAGACTAAGAAAGTGCGTGTGCGTTCACGTAGCGTTCGTTAACGCGTTCGAACGATAAACAAAAGGTTCGCGTTCGTGTAACATTCGATAACGCGTTCGAACGGAACCAGACCTGATGCATGATGAGACTAAGGAAGTGCGTGTGCGTTCGCGTAGCGTTTGAAAACGCGTTCGAACGGTAAACAGAAGGTTCGCGTTCGTGTAGCGTTCGAGAACGCTACACGAACGGAGACAGACCTGATGCATGTAACACAAAGAATAAAGACAACAATGTCAAGCTCAGCATGTCCGATTGAACGTATCTTGCATTCAACCGAACACACATCAATCGGTGCGGAAAAGCATCGTGGTAGAGGGCTTTAACCCCTCCCCGTAGGGGATCTTTCATTCCACTTACTAAGCCCATGCGCTCGATTGAATCATGCATACATAGAATTGAAAGCAATAATATCAAACTAGTATGCCCGATTGAACGTATCTTGCATTCAACCGAACACACATCAACCGGCGCGGCAAAGCATCGTGGTAAATGATTTTAACCCCTCCAATTAGGGGACCTTTCATCGCACTTACTAAGCCCATGCACTCGATTGTATCATACATAAATAAGCAACATGCAGAATTCAAGTAACGAAAAATAGATAAATCAATCCAACATGAAACAAAAGAAGGTGCCGTTTACTCAAGTGGTACGTGGAGTTGTATCCCAAGTACAGACCGCACTACCGTCCATTCGGATTCGGCTACGGAATTTACGTCTGGATTTCCATCCTATATACCACAAGAGACGACACTCTTCCATTCATCCAATACCCACAACACACATCATACACAAACAATATTCAACAAAGAAGTAAAATACAGTCAAAATAAATAACAAGAATCAAATGAAGATGAGTGTGGGAAGTACCATCAGGTCTAACCTTTTAAGCCGTCTCTCAGACTCGCGTTTCACGCAGATCGGAAGGGGTAAAGCTCCGCAACTTCTCTGGTTCACTGGATTGCCTTTTCTTTCGCTGTGCGGCCACTCAAGCTACTGTTTCGACTCCATTTTACTGTTGTTTCCTTGTGGTTTCGCTGCCGTTTCCTCTGTATTTCTGCTTACTGTTTTAGCGGACTGTTTCGAGTATTTTTCGTGGTTCTTTTAGTGTGGTTTTGTGTGGTTATTTCAAGGATTAGAAGTGTAGTTTAGGTTGCTGTTTTAAGGGATTTTTAGGACTGTTTTGGGGTGTGATTTTCGGTGATTAGGGGAAGGAGAGGTTTAGGAGGGTGCTGTTTTCGGTTATGGAGTGGAGGAGATGAGGGGAATGGTTGTGTTCTTCTTGTTGCTATTACCGTGAGTGGCTAAAGTTCTTTGTGTTGTGATTTCGAGAGACAGGGGTGGCTAGGTTAGGGGTTGTTTATATAGAGAAGGGCTAGGGCTTCACCTTGTCTCACAAGGAATGGATTTTGGCATTAAAAAGAGGATTTGATTTGGTGTTGAGCAAGGAAAGTCAAAGATTGAGGGGGGACAAATCTTGGCTAGATAAGGAAGTCAAAATATTTAATTTGTTATGATTGATTTTAATTAGGCATGACATCTTTTTAATTTAGTATGTGATTTGTTTAGTTAGGAAGTTAATATATTTGATTTATCTTATTAGGTATGATTATATTTTGTGTTTTATTTAATTGGTAAATGGTTTAAATATTTTATTTAATATTTAATGTTTAATTTAATTAAATTGGGATGTGTTTTATGGGCTTTGGGGGGCTAATTAGGCTGGGGTGTGAGGCTAGCAGCAAAACCAGAAACACCGACGCCGTTCGAACGCCAATTCGAACGTGGCACGAACGTCCACAATCTGTCTGAGGTTCGAATGAAGTAACGAACGCAGCACCAACGAAGACAGTGAACTTGTGAAATGAACTAGATGATGTACTTATTCTGAATTTCCCCTTCCGACCTCCGTTTCCCGCAATATCCTTATCTAAAAAGGTAGTGCCTCCAATTGAGACTCATCATCTGGTTTCACATGCGAAAATGCAATGCCTACAGTTAGCAACTCATATACTCAATCTTTTTTATTCTTTGTGAGTACCCAAATTGTATTGTAAAATCTTCTTTATCTCTCAAACACTTATGGTTGTGGAAATCCATCGTTGAGTGAGTACACATTAAAGGGTGATTTTGTTGTAAAGGTTAAAGAGTGAACATATGGACAAAACTCATGTTGGTGTTGTAAAGGTTTGGAGTAAGCTTAGGAACAAAACTTTTAGTTGTGAGTAAGCCATGGAAAACTCACGGTGTAAAGTGAGGAATCACTTGTGCATAGTGGAAAGCTTTAAGCGTGGCTTTGCGTTGTGGACGTAGGCATTATTGGCCGAACCACTATAAATCTCGGTGTCAATTCCTCTAACCCTTACTCATTTTATTCATTGCAAGTTTTATTTTATATTTGCATATTATTTAGAAACTTAAATTTGGTAATAAATTGTGATTGTAGAAATTGAACACTAAGCTTAATTGGTAAAGTTACTAACTAAATGACTTAAAATCGTAGAGATTTTTAATTCCGTAATATTTGGCCAATACTCAATTCACCTCCCCTTGGGTATAGTTAGTGTTGTTTGAGTGCTTGTAGCAAATTTCAATTGGTATAGTTAGTGTTGTTTGAGTGCTTGTAAGTAATTTCAACTGGAATCAGAGATAGGTTTTTTTAACAAAGACTTAATCGTCCGGAAATAGATCATGGCCTCTACAAGCTTCACACTAAATCTTTGATAAGTGTGGTTTATGCCCACTTATTCCGACATCCTTAGCCTATTATTTTGTTATGTTTCGAGCCATTTAATGTATTTTGTAGTATCTTTAATGTCTTATTTGTAGGAAGCATTAGAACATCGATAATGGAGAAAATACGTGTGTTTCGGGACCTATTGGGAGCATCGGACTCAAGAAGCAGTAAAAACCAGCATCAGCTGCGCACTGAAATTAAAAAGGGTATAACTTTTGATCTAGAAAGAGTTACGAGATCCATAATATATCGATTTGTATCTACTCGAGGAAATCAAGTCATTTACATACATTTTCCAGGGATTTGGGCGCCGCAGCGCCCCCTACAGAAGAAAACCTGCGCAAGCTAGGAAAGTGATTTTTAGGGTTTTCAACATGTATTATGACTCCCAGACTCCACTATAAATATAACAGTTCGTGAAGAATTAAAGGAGGAGGCTAATACACTGCGCAAAACACAGAAACAAATATTTTTAGATCCAATGAGAGGATTGAAGAGCGACAAGAGGAGACAAAGGCTGTAACATCCGAGGAGGAAGAGATTCAATTCGGGTTATATCTTCTAGTTTCTTTCTTAGAAGTCTAATGATTTCCATTAGATTCATGACTTGTTATTTATTGTTTTTATCTTTTGTCATGAATTAACTCCTTAATTCTGGAGAATGATGTAATCTATGCTTGAACCTTGTATTGTGTTTATCAATTTTGTTATGAAGTTTTATGAATTTATTTATATTCTTTTGAATTTAATGCTTCTTGATTGTTGGCCACAGTTGAAGATGATGAATGTTTAGAATCTGTCACTCGAGAGAGGGGATTTTGAATAGATCTAGAGAACATAGCCTATGATTTTATAGAGTTCGAGAGAATCTGTAATCCTTTGAAGTCGTTAACATAGAATCACAAAGAGTAATGAGTTGTCAACTATTGGATTTTTATAGAGATATCGAAGTCTGTAGTTGATGATATTTTCACTGATGCTCGAGAGAGGGAGTGGATATTTATGGAATCTTGACTTATAAATAATATAACTGAACAAAGATTAATTGGCATAACAAATACATAGGCGACAGCTAGGTGAAATCAGGATCCAGAATCTCTATCGTATTAGTTCCTCCTATTTTATTGTTTTTATATTTTATTTATTTAATTAAAATCTTTATTATTTATTTTCTAAATAAAGTTAGGATTATCAATTGTAGTACTTAATGCGAATTAACGCAATCTATGTGGGTTCGATGCTCTTTCACTGATTTATACTAAAACTTGACACCGTACACTTGCGGTACGATATAAAAATATCACAACAAGTTTTTGGCGCTGTTGCCGGGGATTGTTTGTTTAATTCACATTAATACTACTACCAAGTAATCTTAGCTTTAATTTAGAATTTTATTTTTATTTTTATTTTATTTTCTTTATTTTTGTCTTAAGTTTTATTTTTGTTTTTATTTCTTATTTATTTTATTTTATTTTATTTTCTTTATTTCCTTTTATTTTATTTTTTTGTTTTATTTTTTTCGTACGAGGTGAGTTTGAAAAGAAGCAATGGCAGATCCTGTTAGTGCACTGATAGCTCAAGTATCGTCCCCCACGACTCATCTAGCAGTATTGACAAATCAAATGGGCCAAACGTCTATTGAAGCTGCTCCTACTAATGGAATGGTTTTACCCAACAGATGAGCAGGATTTGACCAAGTACAGTATGTGAACAATCGGAACTTCAACAACTATAGAGGCAGTCCTATGCCTAATTATTATCATTCGAATTTTTCATATGCTGATATGGAGAACGTATTGCAACCTCCCCATGGTTTCAATTATCCAAGAGCTGAGCAGAAAAATTCCTTAGAAGACATCGTGAGCATGTTTGTAGCTATAGCTTCAGAGAGGTTTGAGAAGAATGAGTCAAGGTTGGATAACATCGAAACACGAATGGGCAATATAGAGGCAATTATGAAATTTTTAGAAGCGCAAATTGGGTTGCTTGTTTCTTCTATGGCCAATCAATAGACATGGGTTTTTCCGAGTGATATTGAAGTCAACCCCAATGAGCAATGTCAAATTAGAACCTGTCGGAGTGGAAAAGAATTTAAAGACACCTCTAAGGACTTAGGCAGTAAAGAAAATGAAATGGTATTTCAGGAGGAAAAAGTTACAGAAGAAGAGAACAAAAGTGAATTGATAATGAGAGGTCAAGATGAAGAAGTCACCTTCAGTGTTTTCAGGGCCAAGCCGAGTTCTCAAGGTGATGCAGACTGTCACAAGGTAGATACAGTAGAAAAGGGAGTTGAAACCAGACAGGGTGAATCAGTAATTCAATAGCCTATGAGCATAATGCAGCCATGCATAAAGGAAGATTCTCTGCAGCTAAACTCGAAAACACTCCCAAAGGGTCGTAAAAAGAGGAAAAGAAAGGCCAGTTCTCACTTAGAGATAATTCCTGGAAGGTTAAAAAGGAGGCCGAGCCAATTTTGCCGAATATGCAGTCCAGAATTTGCAACTGGGAGACAATCTACATATTCTAGAGGACCATCTATGGATAAATCACCACAGCCTGTCAAGCTGTCTTTTTCATGTCATAAGAACCGGTGGATACCAAAAAAGAAAGCAGATGAGATTACCCGGTTCACTACGTTTAAGCCACCATAACCATTTGGGTGGTTGCGTCTGGCTGAAGACGTTAAACTTAGCGCTAGCGGGGAGGCATCCCTTGCATTTATTTTATAATTGTTTTCTTTATTTTTAATTTTTATTTTATTGTGTGTTATTCATTAAATTGCATGTTATTTATGTAGGTAGCACGAGACACACAACGCCCGCGCAACCAAATTCTAACCAGCAAGAGTCTGATCAACTCCATGCACGGTAGTGTTGTTCCTCACTCTTGCTCTTGATATTTATCTTACATTGAGGACAATGCAAATTTTAAGTTTGGGGGTGTGTGCATGTTGTTTACTTGCTATGTAGTTGTTTAAATTTATGAAAAAAAATAAAATTGTTTTAGTCTTTGATAGTAAAGCATAAATCCTATGATGAATTTTGTTTGTTTATGGGTGAAATTTTAGAAACGATAAGTGCCCAATTTATTTTTACTTGATGCCTTGAATAAACTGATCTATGTTAGACTCGTAAGCAATTAAAAATAGGTTTTTAGCAGTGAAAACTTAAGTAGTTGACAATGTGACTAGTTGAAGAAATTGCATGTCGATGAATGACCGTTTGCTTAGATATCTATCTTGATTTGCTAGTGTTATGAAGTATGGTATAGCTAAAAAAAAAATAAAAACGTCTCTAAGGAAATAAAATAAACCACCTATAACCGATAAGCATGAAGCTACCAATTGGCGAGTATTAGGACCACCATAAAGAGAAATGCTACCTTAAAGGGTAGGTGAGTTGAAAAAAAAAAAGAGTGCGAAAATGAGAAAAGTAAAAAGAGACAAGAAAAGAAAAGAAAAATCATACCATACTGAGCACAAAATAAAGCAATTATAGAGCATAATTGAGATATCTAGGTTGGTTTGACCCATCAATTCTAATTTCTAAACGAAATCATTGAGTTGGCATACTTAGGAGTCAAGCTATGACCGAACTTTTACACACACAATGTGAGTCTAGCTTAGATGATTTACTCAAGAATTTAGATTTGAGTTGCAATTGCGTACTTTGAAGATTCTTTGATTTAATTTATAAGCCTTCTTTGAGGAAAATTTTATGTGCAACTATCAGGACTATGTTTTGTTAGTTTTTATATTTTTGCATGATTGTGTGTGAATGACGTTTGTGGGTGTCGTCGCTGTAAGCCCTCACGAGACTATAACTCGTCCACTAGGGTCGCCTAGGGGTTTAAAGGCTTGTTGCATATGCTAAATGCAATCGTGATCCCTACGAAAGTGGCTTAGTTAGTTTAGTAATTTTTTATTTGTTAATTTGAATTTAGTTTTTATTTTATCTTTTGCTCGGGACTAGCAAAACCTTAAGTTTGGGGGTGTTTGATAAGTGTGGTTTATGCCCACTTATTCCGACATCCTTAGCCTATTATTTTGTTATGTTTCGAGCCATTTAATGTATTTTGTAATATCTTTTATGTCTTATTTGTAGGAAGCATTCGAACATCGATAATGGAGCAAATACGTGTGTTTCGGGACCTATTGGGAGCATCGGACTCAAGAAGCAGTAAAAACCAGCATCAGCTGCGCATTGAAATTAAAAAGGGTATAACTTTTGATCTAGAAAGAGTTACGAGACCCATAATATATCGATTTGCATCTACTCGAGGACATATAGTCATTTACATACATTTTCCAAGGATTTGGGCGCCGCAGAGCCCACTGTTCAGCGCCGCAGCGCCCACTGCTCAGCGCCGCAGCGCCCCCTGCAGAAGAAAACCTGCGCAAGCCAGGAAAGTGATTTTTAGGGTTTTCAACATGTATTATGACTCCCAGACTCCACTATAAATATAACAGCTCATCCAGAATTAAATGAGGAGGCTAATACAATGCACAAAACACAGAAACAAATATTTTTAGATCCAATGAGAGGATTGAAGAGCGACAAGAGGAGACAAAGGTTGTGACATCCGAGGAGGAAGAGATTCAATTCGGGTTATATCTTCTAGTTTCTTTCTTAGAAGTCTAATGATTTCCATTAGATTCATGACTTGTTATTTATTGTTTTTATCTTTTGTCATGAATTAACTCCTTAATTCTGGAGAATGATGTAATCTATGCTTGAACCTTGTATTGTGTTTATCAATTTTGTTATGAAGTTTTATTAATTAATTTATATTCTTTTGAATTTAATGCTTCTTGATTGTTGGCCACAATTGAAGATGATGAATGTTTAGAATCTGTCACTCGAGAGAGGGGATTTTGAATAGATCTAGAGAATATAGCCTAGGATTTTATAGAGTTCGAGAGAATCTGTAATCCTTTGAAGTCGTTAACATAGAATCACAAAGCGTAATGAGTTGTCAACTATTGGATTTTTATAGAGATATCGAAGTCTGTAGTTGATGATATTTTCATTGATGCTCGAGAGAGGGAGTGGATATTTGCGGAATCTTGACTTATAAATAATATAACTGAACAAAGATTAATTGGCATAACAAATACATAGGCGATAGCTAGGTGAAATCAGGATCCAGAATCTCTATCGTATTAGGTCCTCCTATTTTATTGTTTTTATATTTTATTTATTTAATTAAAATCTTTATTATTTATTTTCTAAATAAAGTTAGGATTATCAATTGTAGTACTTAATGCGAATTAACGCAATCTCTGTGGGTTCGACACTCTTTCTCTGATTTATACTAAAACTTGACACCGTACACTTGCGGTACGATATAAAAATATCACAACAATCTTGCTGAAGAATTTTCAACAAATAGACTTCCATTCTACACCAGAACCGATTATAACTATTGGAAGATGAAGATGTTGAACTACTTGTTTGCCGTTGATGCGGAATCTTTCAAAGTGATCACAAGAGGTATTAAAATTCCAATGAAGAAAAATAGCAACAGTGTGGATTTTCCAAAACCATAATTTGAATGGACTGATGAGGACTACTTGGAGGCCTCCAAGAATGAAAAGGCTCTCAATCATTTAATTTATGTTATTGATTGGAGTCAAATCAATAAACTTTTGGAATTCAGAAATATTTATGAATTATGGAAGTCATTGGAAATGGTAAATGAGGGGATAAGTCAAATTAAAGATTCAAAAATAAATCGGTTCATATGTGAATTGGATAGCTTCAAGATGAAAGCCGGTGAAAATATAAAGAATATGATTTCAAGATTCACCATGATTATAAATTTACTAAGTGCTTTAGGAAAAAAAATATTAGTACAAGTGATCAAGTAAAGAAGATCCTTAGGTCTCTTCCTAAGGAATATAGAATTTGTACATCCTCCATCATATAATCGAATGATATGAACACTTTAAAGTTGGATGACTTAGGGGAAATTGATAGAATAATAAAGATGGAGAAGGATCTAAGGGAAGAAGAAGAGAAAAATAAAAAGAGAATAACCCTTAAATCATTTGTAAGAAAATTGGATAGTGGAAGCTCGAGTATTGAGGAAGATAATAGTGATGAAGACTTGGAATATTTGACAAAGAAGTTCAAGAAATTCCTCAAATCTAAGAAGCTCAAAGGAAAATATCGGATGGATGAGAAGAAAGAGTAAAATAGGCCAAGGAAGTACAAGAAGGATAAAATCACTTACTTTGAGTGTGAAAACCAGGTCACATAGTTGCCACTACCCAATGAGAAGATTCAAGAGAACATTCAAGAAGAAGATAATTAAAACAACATGGAGTGATTACAACTCAAGCTAATCCGAGAAAGAAAGAAAAAAAGGGGACTAGAGATCCTGCATTTATGATAATTGAGGATGATGATGATAACCTCCTAGATGAGAGTGACTAAGAAAATGAACATGATTCCTTTAAGTATGATGAATTATTTGAAATATTTAATGAATTGTATGATTCATTAATAATGAATCATAAATTACTAAAAAAATGAGCATTTTTTATCATTACATGATCATACATCAATTGTTGAGAAAAATGAAATGTAAGAAAAAGAAATTGTATACTTAAAAGATAAGATTTTAAAACTTGAAAAAAGCATGTCTAACTTGTCATCTAGTTCTAGTACATGTGAGTGCAACACCTTGAAAGATGAAAATATTGCATTAAATAAAAAGGTTGTTGATTTGCATTCAATAGTAACAAAACTCACTTTGGGAGAGAAAAATTTTAAAATTTTACTTAGTTCCCAAAATGTGTATTCAATAAAGATAATTTAGGATATAGGCCTTACAATAAGAAAACTTATTTGAAAAATTATTTTGTAAAGGCATCCACCTCTTATACACATGTTTTTAATGATGCAAACATCACATGTCAAGCATGCAATAGGAAATGACATAAGATTTATGATTGCATGTACAAGAAGAAAATGAATGCATGAGTTCCCAAAGGAACCAAGATTAACCCCAATAGACCCAAGAAAGTTTGGGTACCAAACTAGACTCAACACAAAGTGAGGAAAAAACTCAATAAGACGAAAATCAAATGCAACCTTAAAAACGACCAGGTTTTATGAATGGTGGATTTGTCACTTGATGACAACAGCAAAAGATAAAATTTGTGCTTACAGAAACATTGGTTCTGTTTCCTCCTCCGTACTTGAGTATGCTTAAATTTTTGACATAATTATGAAGCATTCTATTGATTGGGCATTTTGAGCTAAAGTTTATGTACCACTATTGTATTTTTCGACCAGTATTGGTATCACATTGAGTATATGGACATATACGATTATTTTGAATACTTTTTTTATATGTCTTACCATTGGTCGTTCTTGGTTGAAAATGAAATGCATGGATATTGATATAACTTGAATGATTTTTATTATCTATGCATGAATATTAAATTGTATTGCAAAATGGAAGAAAGTGCAAGTTGTGTATGTTTATTAACTTTATTATTATGTTATGTGCACATGTTGGTTTAAATCTCTTTGTGTTTAATTTTTACTTTTCCATCCTTTTTTCTTATGGAAAATGGGGAGAAATCATAGAAATGAGATAAAACTTATGATTCTCTCGTCCTCATATTGAAGATGAGCAAATTTGTACTAATGTGTTTGTCTAAGTGTTTATAGAGCCATATTGAAAGACAATCACATGTTGATGGGGAGCTAATAGTGAGAGGGAATTATAATCGCCAACAAATTTAAAACTTTCAAAGCTCACAAGTTTTAAAAGTTGCCATGATCAAAAAGCGAGAGATAGTAAACGCCATTACACTTGATGAAAGATTTTGATGATGCAACGCTAGCAGTTTCGATACACATTCGCGAGCATTATAAAATGATGTCGAAACAAATTAGATGTGAAGACTCATGAGCTTAATAAAGAAATCTAGTGAAGTCTTATATCTTAGGGCTCTCGATGTAAGTGAGTTGATAATTTAAGTATTTTAAGCTTATATGACTCAATACACATTCATATAGATGCATTAAGGTCATGTGCAAAATATTTGTAAATCTTCAAATCCCGAGTTTCTGCACTGTGAGCGGCATACCGGTTCCTTATATGGCATACGAGTGTCCTTGGGCAGTTCTACATGCTCCCTGGAATCGGACTACTCCATACTAGTCCACTATATCGGTCAGTCTGAAATTTGCATAGCTATTGGAGCCAGGACGGATCATACCGTTTAGCTAAACGGCATACCAATCAGTAATCCGGTTGGTCTGCACTTTAATCTTCAACGAGCATCTTATATAGTTGTTTGAATTGCATGACCAGAATACAAGCCCTTATAAACCGACATACTAGTCTAAGGATAGAGAGTCGGGGGCAGTTTTTGAAATTACCTACAAGCATACAACAAACACAAGTTTATACCCAAGAGGGCGTGAATTGGATAATGGACTAATATTGTGGAAATAAAAAATTATTGTCGATTTTACGCTACTAAGCTGGTAGCTTTACCAATTAAAGTTAAGTCAATTTCTCAATCACAATATATTACATAAAAGCAAGATTCTAAATAATATGCATATATAAAATAAAACTTGCAATAAACAAAGAGTTTAGGGGTATATAAATCAATATCGTTTATTTATAGTGGTTCGACCAACTATTTGTATACGTTCACTCCCGCAAGGCACACTTGAAGATTTCCACTAAGTCGAATCCACAACTTACACCAAGTTTTTCGTGGCTCACTCGCAACCAATATTTTTTTCCCCTAAGTTCACTCCAAACCTTTACACAAGAATTTTCCAATGGCTTACTCTTAAACCCTTACAATGAGTTTTGTCTCCTAGGTTCACTCACAACCTTTTACAATAATCACCCTTTTGACTATGCACACTCACAAAGGGATTTCTCAACCTCAAATGTACAAGAATGATAAATTTTATAATACCATTTGGGCACTCACAAAGATAATGAAGATTTAGTGTGAGTTGCTAACCTAAGAAATTTAAGCTCACAAAAAATGATATGAAAGTGTAGTGTGTGAGCTTGATTATTAGAGTGTATGATAAATAAGAATATGTTTACTCTATGTTTCTTCTTTTTGCCTTAGAAGAAATTGTATGAAAGGTCAAGAATCAGGCAAAAATGAAATAAACACTCAATTTATAGAGAAAATGAAAGTTTTCCCTAATGTTTACGCTGAGGCCGGTATGCTAGTTTGCTATTACAACGACTATAAAATATTACCATTGGAAACCGATAAGCACACACAAGACCGATTTACTTACCAGTATGGAGACCGATATGGATCATGCCGATTTCAGAGAGCATGCAAAATATAAAGGTTTATCAGTATGAATGTCGGTAGACCGGTTTCAAGTTCTGTGTAAACTCTACACTAACCTGTGTGGGGGACCAGTATTGATGAGGCCTAGAATGCAACCTATGAAGCACATACCATTATTGTGCATATTCCAGAAGGTCCAATCACGAGGTCTCGAGCTAAGAAGATTCAAGAAGCAATGTATGGATTCATACAAAGGACTATATCTGACTATTTTAGTATAGTTGTTTATTAGTTATTGTTGTTATTTATTAAGGTTTGACTTTTATGTTGGTGTATTAATTAGGATTTATTATTTTAATTGTGTTTGGTTGTGGGCTAGGTGTTGTATTAATTAGGATTTATTAGATTGGTTGAGGTTTAGGGTTTTAGCCTCTTTATAAAAGGCTTGTTTTCTCTATATTTTGGAACATATCATCTTTAATAAAAATCAAGTAATTTTTGTCAGTATTGAGAAAACCTCAATTTGCTCTCACTGATTTTGACTTATCAAAGGTCTACTAATCATTTTGTGTGTCCCATTAGCACTCTAGGTTTCTTTTGCTCATTCTTCGGAGGTTTAGAGTTTTCAACCGAACTGTTTTGGCTTTCTTGGGAATGATTTCAGTCTTGTGTGGGTTTTTTTTTTCTTGTTCCAGGCAGGTTCTCATCAGGTATGAAGTAGCTCAATTCTAGAGGCAATGTAAAACTACTCAGAATAGAGCAAGGTCACCGGTATGCTGGTGTGGGGGACCTGTATGTCGGTCTCAGTGCCAAAATACAGAATTTAAAGGTTAAAAATATTTTACACATGACTCTGATGCATCTAAATGAATGTGCATATGTCCTATAAGCTTAGAGACCTAAATTATCAACTCATTTACAGAGAGAGTCCAAAGCTAAGATCGCATAAGATATTCTTCATTTATTGATTAAGTCTTCACATTCATTTGCTCCTTACCACCATTGTGCTTTGATATCTTTTTGTAATGTCCGCTAAAGCTCGTCAAAGTCTTCTAGTTTCGCATCATCAAAATCTATCTTGAGAATATGTCACTAACAATCTCTCATTTTTTTATGATGGCAACCTTCAAAACTTGTGAAGCTTTTAGAGTCTAAATTTATTGACGATTTTATTCCCCTTCAATATTATCTCCTCCTCAACATGTGATTGTCTTCAATATAGCTCTATAAAACTATAGACAAATATATTAGTATAAATTTACTCCCCCTTAATACAAGGGTTAGAGAAACACAAGTTTATCTCATTCTTATGATTTCTCCCCCTCTGACATTATCAAAAAGGATGGAGAAGCAAAAATTAAGCTCTATGAGATACCAAATCAAATTGTCCACAAAACATATGAAAGTTCATTACATGCACACTTAGCATTTTCCAGTCAATTTTCCCCATTTGCCATACAATATGAAATTCATACAAGAATCATCAAAACTACTCAAATCAAGCCAATATCCATGCATTTCATTTTTAAACGATGATAATCAATGACAAGGCATATTCAATGCTAAGCATTTAAACATATCACACATATCATATAAACCAATAAGTCCTATGTGATACCAATTGATACAAAATGAGATTAATATTGTGTAATCATAGATAGATTCATATAGCCTAATCATTAGTATGCTTCACACTGAAGTCTAATTCATATCAATAAACATACATATATAAGTTAGAAGAAACGGTACTAATGTTTCCGTAAACATGAATTTTACCTATTACCGTTGTCATTTGGTGACAAATCCATCAATTATCATATTCACCCATTTTTAGGATTGCATTTGACATTCATCTTTTTTTGAGCTCTTCCCTCATTTTTCAAGTCTTTGGGATCAATTGTATTTCTCATTGATTGATCTTTCCCAAGGCTCCTCTACAAATATTTTTGGTATCCAAACTTTCTTGGGTCCATAGGGGTTAGTCTTGGTTCCTTGGAGAACCCATGCACTTACATTTATATATTTTTTCATGCACTCAGATATTTTATTTTCTTTGTTATTGCATGCATGACATGTGATATTTTCATCAAAAGTAACATGTGCATGAGAATTGGATGCCTTTACAAAATAATTCTTCAAAAAAATTTCTTTTGATGTAAGGCCTATATCATAATCATTCTCTTTTAAAATCAAATCTTTGGGATCTAATCAACATATTAAATTTTATCTTTTCCCAAGTGATTTTTGAAATAATGTTATGCAAATCCATAATATTCTTATTCAAAAGAATAGTTTCATTCATTATAGATTTACAATCACATGTATTTGAGCTATAAGGCATGCTAGACATGCTCTTTTCAAGTTTTAGCTTTTCATCTTTTAGGCATGCGATTTATTTTTCATGCATTCATTTTTCTCAATAATTGATGCATGATCATGTAATAGTGATGAATGCTCATTTTTTATCAATTTATGCTTCTTTATAAGAAAAGCATACAACCATGCAGTTTATTAAATATATCAAGCAATTCATTATATTCAAGTGAATCATGTATCTTATCCTCATTGCTTTCCTCTTGAAGATAATCAATAGCCATGAAAGCAAGATTTCTTATTCCCTCATCATTTTCCTCCTCGGATGAGCTACTGTCACTATCGCTCCAAGTTGCCTTCATTGCTTTCTTCTTGAATTTTCCCTAAATCTTCTTATTGGGCAATCGGCAACTACATGACCTGTCTTTTCACACTCATAGCAAATAATCATGTCTTTCTTGTGCTTTCGTGGCCAATTATCATCCGACTTCTCATCCAACCAAGATTTCCCTTTATACTTTTCAGATTTGAGGAACTTCTTGAACTTCTTGGTCAAATGTGCCAACTCATCACCACTATCTTCTTCTTCATCACTTGAGCTAACATCATCCATTTTTCTCACAAATAACTTATAGCTATTTTCTAATTATTATTTTCTTCTTCTTCCCTTAGGTCCATCTTGAGCTCCATCTCATATTCCAATAATTTTACCACTAAATCATCCAATTTCAAATTGTTGATATTTTTTAATTCCTTGATAGAAGATGTGAAAATCCTATACTCTTTAGGGAGTGACCTAAGAATCATCTTCACTTGATCATTAGAGTCAATGTTTTCCCTAAAACATTAAGTTGATTCACAATTATTGTGAATCTCGAAATCATTTGCTCAATATCTTCACCAGCTTCCATTTTGAAGTTCCCTAACTCACACATGAACCGGTTAGTCTTTGACTCCATGACTTGGCTTGTGCCCTCATTGACCATTTCCAAATACTTCCATAATTTATATGCATTTCCAAACTCCGGAAGCTTTTTAATTTGACTCCGATCAATTGTACAAAGAAGATGACCGAGTGCCTTAGTATTTCAGGAGGCTTCCATGAAATTCTCATCGGACCATTCAAAATGTGACTTCGGAAACTCCACACCATTGCTATCCTTCATCATTTGCATTCTTGTACCATTTTTGACCACTTTGAAAGATTGCATAACAATGGCTAGAAGGTAGTTCAACATCATCATCTTTCAATAGCTGTAATCGGTTCTGGCGTAGAATGGAGGTCTAGTGGTTGAAACTCCTTTGGCAATATTCATTGAGTAGCTTGTAGATGCCATGATCTATTCTCGGACGGTTAGGTCTTTGTTGAGAATATCTCTCTCGGATACAAATTGAAATTACCTACAAACATACAATAAACACAACTCTATACCCAATGGGGTGAATTAGGTAATGGACTAATATTATGGAAATAAAAATTCTTGCCAATTTTACACTTCTAAGCTAGTACCTTTACCAATTAAGCTTATGTCAATTTTCCCAATCACAATATATCGCCCAAATGTAAGTTTCTAAATAATATGCATATATAAAATAAAACCTCCAATAAATAAAGAGTTTATGGATAGAGAAATTGACATCGTTGATTTATAGTGGTTCGGCCAACTCTTTACTTACGTCCACTCCCCTAAGAAACGCTTGAAGATTTTCACTTAGTTGAATCTATAACTTACACTGCGTTTTTCGTGGCTCACTCGCAACCAAGAGTTTTTTCCCATAGGTTCACTCCAAACCTTTACACAAGAGTTTTCCAATGGCTCACTCTTAAACCCTTACAATGAGTTTTGTCCCATAGGTTCACTTACAACCTTTTACAATATTCACCTTTTTTAGTATGCTCACTCACAAAGGGATTTCACAACCTCAAGTTTATAAGAATGATAAAGTTTATAATACCACTTGGGCACTCACAAAGATAAAGAAGATTTAATGTGAGTTGCTAACCCAAGAAATCTAAGCTCACTACAAATGATATGAAAGTGTTGTGTGTGAACTTGATTATGAGAGTGTATGATAAAGAAGGTTTTGTTTACTCTTTGTTTTTTTCTTAGAAGAAATTATATGAAAGATCAAGAAGCATGCAAAATCGAAATAGAGAATCAATTTATAGAGAATGAAAGTTGTCCCTAATGTTTGCGCTGAGGCTGGTATGTCAGTCTGCATAGGCCGGTATACCGGTCTGCCATTACAACGATTATAAAATATTACTCTTAGACACCGGTAAGTGCAAAAAAGACTGATTTACTGACTGGTATGGCTATTGTCGGTTTCGTAGAGCATTCAAAATACGAAGGTTTACAGGTATGAATGCCGGTATGCTATAGACCGGTTCCAGTAATTGTGAAAACTCCACACTAACCTATATGTGGGATCGGTTGGAGTAGCCCAGTTCCAGAGGTGATGCAAAACTGCTCTGAACAGAATAGGGTCACCGATATGACGGTGTGGGGGATCGATATGCCGGTCTCAGTGCCAAAATGAAGAATTTGAAGATTAAAAATATTTTGCACATAATACATCTAAATAAATGTGCATATGTCTTATGAGCTCAGAGACTTAAATTATCATCTTACTTACAAAGAGAGCCTTAAGCTAAGACCAAATAAGATATTCTTCATTTGTCCCTTGAGTCTTCACATTCATTTGCTTTTTACCGCCATTGTGCTTAGACATCTTTTTATAATGTCCGCTATAGCTCGTCGAAGTCTTCTAGTGTTGCATCATCAAAATCTATCTTGAGAATATGTCGCTAAAAGTTTTCACATTCATTATATATTGAGCCATAATTTCATTTTTGCTAAGTTCTTACACCTTTTAACATTTCTTTGAAAGTAAAAAATAGAGAGTTTAACCATATTCTTTATCATACACTCTCCTAATCATAAAAGCTTACACACTACATCTTTATACTTGTTTAGCGAGCTTGAAAATTACCTTGTTAGCAACTCACATCCTTAATCTTCTTTATCCTTTGTGAGTACCCAAGTTATATTGTAAGATCTTCTTTATCTTTCAAACACTTGTGGTTTTGGAATTAAATTGTTGAGTGAGTATACTCAAAATGGTGATTCTATTGTAAATGTTAAAGAGTGAACCTATGGACAAAAAGTCTTGGTATTGTTGTAAAGGTTTGGAGTAAGCTTAGGAACAAAACTCTTAGTTGTGAGTGAGCCACGGAAAACTCATAGTGTAAAGTGTGGAATCACTTATGCATGGTGGAAAGTTTTAAACGCGGTTTGAAGGAGTGGACGTAAGCATTGTTGGTCGAACCACTATAAATCTCGTTGTCAATTTCTCTAACCCTTACTCTTTTTATTCATCACAAGTTTTATTTTATATTTGCATATTGTTTAGAAATTCGCATTTGGTAATAAATTATGATTGTAGAAATTGAACACTAAGCTTAATTGGTAAAGTTACTAAGTGGCTTAAAATCGTAAAGATATTTAATTCTGTAATTTTTGGCCAATATCCAATCCCTCATCCCCAAGTATATTTAGTGTTGTTTGAGTGCTTGTAGGTAATTTCATTTGGTATAATTAGTGTTGTTTGAGTGCTTACAAGTAATTTCAATCATGTGTATTTTTTCACTCATGCATGATGCATGTTCATAAGAAAATGTATGATACCATTTACCTTCCTACATGTGTCGAGTTATTAATTAGTAATTACAAGCAACTACTAAGATAGAAGGAAGCTCACAGTTTGATTTGATTGAAATAGGTGAGCTGAAAATGAATGCCAGAAAGAAATGGTGAATATTTTCTTGCACTTACAGACCTTCACCAGATTTGAGTTTGTGGTCTGCAGCTGTGCCAGGTCACTTGAGTGAAAATGTGAAGAAATGGAAGCCTTGTGCACCATATCCATGAAAAATAATTATTTCTTTCTCTTCTCTTGGTTATCAGAATGATCACTAGTACATAAGCTGAGATGTGATAATCAAAGTAAGTTGCATCACCATTCATGAAGTTGGAGATTCTCACATCAATCAATCCTGATGCTATGATGCATGTAGTCACCAACGAATTTTTTGTTCTTCACGCGTGTAGCAATAAACATTTCCTTTATCAGATGACAATTGTACGATGCAAGTGTTTTCAAATTTTTATCTTTGACAAGCGGTAAATATGTTAGTATTTACCACCCATCTAACTTAATATTTTGTAAGTATCTCGAGTCTTGTGAATGTTTTGATGTGTTTTGGGTTCATTTTACAGATACAATTAACATAAGGACTTAAAGGGATCAAATTAGGACGAAACTGATGAAATATGGATCAAATATGGGCAAAACTAGAATTACAGAGCTCATCGCGACACTGAACCTGCGCGTCTCGATGCAAATGAAACAGAATGTGCCAAACTAATTACACATGCGCGTCGCGACGCTGGACTCAGCGTGTCGCGATGCTAAACCCAACGCGTCGTGACGTGAAGCCCTGAGCGTCGCGACTCTCAACAATACGCGTGATCGCATCGCGACGCTGGAGCTTGCGCGTCGTGACACGCCCACGCGTTCCAGGATTCCAGTAAGCTTGCTAAAGAAGGAACCAAAACCCCTATATAAGAGAGCTTGTTCTAAGCCTTAGATACAAGTTTGAAGAGAGTTTTAAACCCTACTTCTAGAGCTTCTAAGGTGATCTTTGAGGGAGAGTAAGGCACATCAAGCATCATATAGCATTGTTATTCAACATCAAAGAAAATGAAGGCTTTGATCTTCAATAGAGTTTATTATTTCCTTCTCTTTATGATGTTTTGTTTAACATTGATTATTAACCAAGTAATCTCAACTATGTGTTTGTGTTGTAACTAAATACATTATCTAGGGTTGTGATGAAACCCAATATTGATAATTTTATAAATTGAATTACTTTATATCTTATGTAATGTTTGGCTTATTTATCTCGAATTTAGATCTTAATGCTTCTTGTTGATTGATCACCAATAAGATTGTTGTGGTAAATTTAGATGAACTTGAAAATGGGATTTTAGGTTTAGCCTTAAATTCAATAACACACGATCTCATTTTAAGGGATTTCCCTCCATGATAGAAATATACATGTAGGGTGTGAGTAGCCATAATTGGAACTTGACCTTAATGAATTTGGGATTTCTTAGTTAACATATAAATATAGTTAAATGAGTTACTTTGAATATTTGTATTCGACCATCGAAAGAGGCTTGTAGATACCTATGTGTTCCAGGTTAATAAGTCAATATATTGCACAAGTATAGGGTAATCAATTCATCTTTAGAAGAATATTGGGATGATTCACAATCCTGGATATTTTCATATCATTGATTAACTTTGGAATCTATCATATTTTTTAATTATTTATTTTAGATAAAATCATCATCCAACCAACAACTACAATCAATTTCAATTAGATGTTTGTAGAAAATTAGTTTCAATAATTAATAGCATAAGTAACAAGTCATCGTGGGATCGATATATTTTATACTACTTGAGCGATACGTGCGCTTGTGTAACGTGTGAACACCGCGATCAGTCTTCCACTGTTTGTATTTAGAAAAATGCAACTTTTCTCACAAACCCAGGAGAATGCTGTAAAGTCATATAAGTTATATGCTTCAATGGTACCATTTGTGTACATTTTTAACAGCATGAGTATCAGCAAAGCAAGATATGTCATTACAACAACAAATAAAGGAGCTGAAACTCAACTTTCTGATTGCAGTTTAAGCTGATAATACAGTTGCCTCAGCCATAAGGCTAAGAGGTTATATTACAAGAGGCTGTCCCATTTAAAAGATCGGGATTCAGCTCTGTTTGGTCTTTCTGCAGTCCCTTTCGAAAGCACTCGCAAATACCTATCCATACTCAAATGGATGTACAGAAAAATCCTAAGATTACTTATGAAAGTCCTTGGCAAAATCAGTATTGCTCGAGAACTAAAGATCCTACAATCCGCGACAGAAACTGCCTTCAAACTTGCACACCATTGCAATAGCTGTATAAACCATCTGATAACATTTTTGCAGGTTTCGTAGGCCCATTTTGGTACACGTTCTCCTTTGCAATTCCATTACCAAGCTTAGCGGGGAGATTTCCTTGACTGCCAGAGCTTTGTATTTGTATAAGAGTATCTAACTGCCCACATGCTGCTGCTATAAGCCCTGCATTTGACACAACAATATGATGATTAACAAGATAATATTTCATAAATATGAAGAGCTTTTCTGCATATGTAACTCGAACCAATCAACCAAGTGGATAAATGTCTATCAGCTTTGGGCACACGGTCCGTCACGATTTTGTTATTGGGCTTTTTAACCCAAAATGTGGCTTGTAAATCAGTCCAAAAACTCCCTCATTAATGATGTGGAATGTTACAACAATGCAGCAAATCAAATTAGGTCAGGTTTGATAAATCACAATAATAATTTTTCCTCAAGTTTTTCCACTCATCTTAACTAGTTAAACAGAAGTTCCATTTAATAATAACCACAAGTTTCTCAGGATATTGTAAAGTCAATCACAGCTATCTTAAGAAAGCATTTAATAACGATGAGAAATGTTACCTAAGAACAAAGCAGAGGGTTTTCCTGGCCTAGATTTGTATTCAGGATGGAACTGAACACCAATGAAGTAGGGATGGTTCGGAAGTTCAACAATCTGCAGCATAAGTAACATTGTTGGCTCAAACTTGTAAACTATCAAAGTATGCATCATCAAAGTAACTTAAGAGGAGAATAATTTTACAGATGAAATCCCATATACCTCCATGCGTTGGCCAGTCTCATCCTTGCCAGTGAAAGAGAGACCGGCATTTTCAAAGAGTGCTACCATATCAGGATTCACCTCGTACCTATGACGATGTCTCTCGTCAATGAAAGTTCTATTTCCATATCTGATAACACACACAGCACAAGGGTTAGCTAATCTGCGAGGCGCAGAACTTGCATTACTATGTCAAATTTATAACTGAAACCATACTTCTGAATTTATGTCAAAAGTGAGATAATACTCACAATTTTGCAGATTTGCAGTCCTTAACTTGGAAATATGTCCTTCTTGATCCAAGACGCATGGTGCCTCCCATATGAGTTTTTGAGCCCTGTTTGAATGGCAGAGAGTTAAAAAGGTAAGCTAGATAAGTTATTTGATTTCACATTAAACGACACACAGATACAAACCTCTGGCATAAATATAACACATGGATTTTTGGTGTTAGGATCAAATTCAGTGCTGTTAGCATCTCCCAGACAAAGAACAGATCGTGCAAACTCAATGACAGCAACTTGCATTCCCAGACAAATGCCAAGGTAAGGAATTTTGTGTTCCCTTGCATACTTGGCTGCGAGAATTTTCCCTTGCACTCCTCTATCACCAAAGCCTCCTGGAACAAGAATACCGTCGGCACCCTGAAGACACAGTCTAGTTAGAGCAATGCTAGAGAAAGTTGCCAACGCTTGACGAAGAATTATGACAGACAGCCGATTGAATCAGCTATTTTAAGACCAACCTTCAACAACTTCCATGCAGCCTTATAAGCATCAGAATTCTGCTAGGAAAATATTTTTGTCAAGATGTGAACAAAAGTAAAAGAATAATATTAGTTACAACAGATGGATCAGAACAACCACTAACTTCCTTTTCAGTTGCATCTTCAAGATCGCAAGCTGGAATCCAATCAATGACAAGTTTTTTGCCGAGATCAACAGAAGCATGTAAAAGAGCCTGTAGACAGCGTAACAACTGTTATGGCCAGCAACAACATCATACATTAACATTCATACAACAGCCAAATTCAGACCATATGAATTATAAAATGAATCAGTACGCATCAGATGAAATTCAATTTGACAAAATTTTTCAAATCTCTGAAAGGATGGAATAGGAAAATCTACCTTCAATACAGAGAGATAGGCATCTGAAAGACTTGTATATTTTCCAACCATGGCAATTCTGACCTGCAAAAGACCAACACATAAAGATGAGACCGTGGCAATAATCCTTGAAAAATGTATAGCTTGAATTTGAGAACTGCTGGGAGACCCACTGGCTCATGTAACGCGTCACAGATTTCAGCCCTTGAAGTCCATTCCATTAAGGAAGGCTTCTTTGTAGTACTGCAAATTATTAAACACAATTGCATAAAAATTCGTGGATATGAAAAATAATGCATGTGGATGTACAGAGCTTATATGATCGGATGAGCGATCAATATATCATATTTATTATTCCTAAATCTTATATTTTGTGAGTTAATTCGAGTTTCTTGAGTGTTTTGATGTGTTCTTTGTGTTGTTATAGGATGAGATACATATGGAAAGGCATGGATTTGAAACGTCGACAAATCATGGTATTATGCACCATTGATCTCTTAATTTACATAGCCTTCAGTATTTTTATCATAACTTTTTCATACAATATCCAAATGCGATGATTCAAGTTGCATTGGAAAGAAGACTCAAAGACGATCGTGTACATATAAAGAACATATAATTTGGCCAAGGGACGAGAAAGGTACAAGTATTTTAAATTACATCTCAAAACTAGTCCGAATAGAGTGTCTGGGCGTGCGAGTGACACACTATGCCACCTATTGGTGCACCAATGGCTTCTCATTGGAACACCAATATGCTCGAAATCCTTATTTTAATGAATTTATTAAGAAATGAAATCTTCCAACAACTCCTATATGCACAAGTTCGTCCAAACCCTAAATATTATACAAAAGAAGCCTCATAACTCAATTTTGGAACCTCAGAGCATAGAAGAACACCTAGATCAAGGCAAAAACAAGTGCTTCGATTGGCGTTGGAGATTGAAGACGAATATTGCAAACAATAGTTCTTTCTTCTCTTTTCTCTCCAATTTATCTTTATAATTTCTTGTCTTGTATCTATGATTAGCTTGCGTCTATTGAATATCATGAGTAGCTAAATCATTACTCTAGGGTTATAATGGATCTTAAGCACTATATTTAATTAAGTTTCATCTTTTTATTCTTTTAGGTTTGTTATTTATTATTTATTATTCTATGTGCTTTGATGCATGTTTTATTTGTCTGGCCAACGATAAAATAGTCTTGGTAAAAACTTAGGAACTCGATGGAGGGAATTTAGGTTAACCGTGGGAATAATAGTGCATGATCTAGTCCTTTTGAATAGATTTCCCTTCAAGATAGAAATATACATGTTGGGCATGCGTAACCACTATTAGAACCTGATCTTAATGAATTTGGTTTAAATTAATTAACCAAGACATATAGTAATTGGTTTAAGTTGAATATTTCTACATGACCATCGAAAGAGGCTTGTAAATAGTTTAGTGTTTTAAGTTAATAATTCATAACAACTACCCAATTGAATGAATTGTGCTTGAACCCATTGTTTGTGTGTTTAGGTGAAGTTACAACCCTAAATTCTTATATCATATAAGGTTTTATCCAAAGTTGTTATTTGTTCTTTATTTAATCTTCAGTTAAATTAGTTTAATCAACTCCTTCTTCAACTATTTGTTTAGCTTTAGTTAAGTAAGTTTAGTTTTAGTATTAATAAGAGAAATAATAAGTTCATGTGGGTACGATATCCGACTAATAGTTACTATATTATTTAAGCAATACGTGTGCTTGCATGCGATTTAAAATCACGATCATGATACAACCTAAAATTGGAAGGATGAGAAGTGAGAGTGATAGACAAACCCTTGAAGGTTCAGTACTTTTAAGATTGCTTCATGAGCCTTCTGATCCTAACAAAGACGAGAAACAGGCATGTGAGTTTTAAGAAATGGCAACTACATAAAAAAAAAAGTTTAAAGACTACTACAGATTTACTTACTCTTAAAAGCAAGGGAATATGCCATATGTTGGGAACATCATAGACAGTGATGATGTTTTCTGCCTGGAAAGCATGAGGTATTAGTGAGCAAGAATCTGACAAAAGCAGATTATTAACATTGAAGTGTAACACTAATAAGATGTTTATCACTTTAATCAACACACCGGAACATGGCAAAACTGAGAAAGCTTTTCCTTTACATTCTCGTCAAGTGCCTGAAAAATACAATATGATTTAGAACCAGAGGCCAACATTCTCAGTTTTTTAATTTTTTTTTGTTTGTGTGTGTGTGTGTGATAGAGATAGAGATAGAGATAGAGAGATCAATCTACCTCTGTGCTGCGACAGGCTAAGATATTTGGTGTCAAACCCTGGCTTCTGAGTTCCCGAACACTGTGCTGGGTTGGCTTTGTTTTCTGAATTACATGGTAAAAACGTATGTCACTTTTTTCATTAGCTTTATAGCTAATTCTAATTGGTCAAATTTCTGCAGCTGTATAATAAGTTACCTGTTCACCAACAACATTAAGAACTGGCACTAGGCTGACATGAATCAAGCAAAAGTTACCAGGACCTGAAATAAGTAGCATCCAAGAAAATGTCAACTATTCACAAAATATTAAAAACAAAAAGGACTTGGACTGAATCATATAGAGTTGCGCAGGAAATATTCTTACCCACACGATATGAGAACTGCCCCAAAGCCTCGATAAATGGCATGGACTCGATGTCTCCTGCATGCAGAAAATTATCCTTCAGCATAAAGAAAACAGGAATTAAACAGCTTATACCAACAGAAGGATATAAACATGCTGTTACTATACCTATAGTTCCTCCCAATTCTATGACACAAACATCTGCTGGACCTTCCTGTCCATCCACTGGTATCATTGCAACTCGCTCAATCCAATCTTGAATTTCATCAGTAATGTGAGGAACAACCTACAGATGGCAAGACCACATAAAGGACATAAATTACACATGAATTTTGTTGTAAGAAATAGCAGAATATGTGACAAGCCCCCAGGGGTGTGGCTTTGTGGAAAGGCTTATGACTTGGTTTTCAGGTCCTGCATTCGAGTCCAGTGGCGTATTTCTTACAAGAGCCTGGGGCAACCAAGGGTTCTATCTGCTCCGCTTAAGCCCGAGTCAGGTGAGTTAGCGGCTGAGTTTCCAAAAAAAAATATATATGACAAAATATGCACTAAAATTATACCTGAACTGTCTTTCCCAAGTAATCTCCCCTTCTCTCCTTATCGATAACAGACTGTCATATAACAAGAAAATGTACGAAAAAAATATATTAGAAACTGGTATCAGCTAAGTCTAATGATCTTTGGCACCTCTAGCTCTGACGTACGAAAATTAGACAGTAGATAAATTAATCCAACACACTTGCCTGGTAAATCTTCCCAGTAGTGATGTTATTATCACGGGTCAACTTGATATCCAGGAACCGCTCATAGTTTCCGAGGTCAAGGTCCACCTTTCAGAAACCAAAGTTAGAAAAAGAAAATTCATTAGCAACAACCTGCTTCAATTAATCTCTCATCTTTTATAAGATTTTAACACTTTAGCTCATTGCTTGTCTATAAACATCATATTTAAAATGCAAAATTTTGAGCTTTCAACTCATATATTTACAGTAGCTAATCTAAAAAATCCAGGAAACTGATCCAATACCACTCCATTTCAGTAAGCATGGGAAAAGGTAAACGTAGACATGCAGGTCAAAAATTAACAAATACCACCAAGAGAATGCAGAAACGCGAAGATATTCTCTAAAATACAACAATACATAAAAGAAAGGAAAATTCTCTGTACCTCGCCGCCATCATCCAAGACAAATACTTCCCCGTGCTCAAAAGGGGACATTGTTCCAGCATCAGTGTTCAAGTAAGGATCTACAACAAGATTAATAAATAGATTGCAGTAAGTACAAGGGTAATATTTGACAGTTCTGAACCAGGAAGAGGCAAAACAGAAATTGATGCAGACACATTAGTCTAAACAAAGATACATATATTGCAAATTTACACAGAAATAAGTAATCATCTTCTGATCATGGAGATTTGCAAAACATGTTTAAGAAAATTCAGCTTCCTCCTCAATTAAAGAAGTGGTGAAATAGAACAACAAAATGCATAATTATCTTATCAGCTGCAAAACCAACATATTTTCAGCATAAATTGCCAAAATACATGAAAGATTTGATCCCCAGAAAAGAAATTTGAAAAGACAAAAGATCCAGGATGTTATTTAAAACATTTATTCAAATACTTAAAGGCAATTAATCAAACTGCTTCCA